>JAOXNR010039717.1:0-20295 GCA_028571225.1 Parsonsia alboflavescens | reverse complement strand
ACTTAATTCATTTTACTCTAAATAATATCAATTTCTTAAGAAAATTTTAACTACAGACAACTCAAAATGAATATGTGATCAATTCCAAATGGAGGGAATATTTTCAATTAAAGATAGGGTTGACTTTGATAAATCAAACATAAGCATAGCATTGAACGTGTTCACAACTTCAACAAAACACACTATTCGGAAATTTTCAAGAAGGGGTCTTAACACAAGGATCTTGTTCCAATTCTTGAAAATTTTTCAAGAAAGGGGCTTAACACTAGGGATATGGTTGCACTTTCGGGTAACTAGTGATTCATTCACACCATCAGACAAGCACAATGCGTTACCTTCCGCGGCAGAATATACAGCAACGGAACAAACATTGATACTGGCTTTGCTAGTACCAAAAGGCGTCGTTGCCCTGGAAATGATGGTGATAACAATTTGGCCGCACTTGATTTTGTTACACCAAATTCCTTTGACAACAAGTACTTCAGGAATCTAATGCAGAGGAAGGGTCTTCTTCACTCTGATCAAGTTCTCTTTCGCGGCAGATCAACAGACAACGTTGTGAGGGAACATAGCAATGGTAGCAATAGCAACAAACTCTGTCCATCAGATTTTGCTGCTTCAATGATCAAAACGGGAGATATTGATCCCCTTACCAGTCAAAATGGGATCATAAGAAGGTTTGCGGTGCGATAAACTGGGAATTTCAACCTCCTATACTCTTTATTTATTTGGTTTCAAATTGTATGAATATCTAAGTGTATATCCAAAATTCATTAATTATTTGTTGTATTTTCTTTTCAACATATGTTGTATACTCATCTTTTCTGTTCAACATTGAAAATAAAGCTAATGCTCATTTATGTACCATTGTTTTTGAGCATTTAGCTTATTTGATCTCTCATGTTTATGTCAAACTACAGTATTTTTTTTTTTTTTCTGCCACCATGATCCCTCGTCATATTTTTAAAAATCGTTTAGGACCAAACTGTCCTTTTCAGGCAGGTCACTGTGCAAAAATACTAACATGTATAATTTTAAAGGGCAAAGGTCAATTTTTGTTTTGAAATTTAGGGTTAATTTGAATTGTGATTGAATTTGGATTCATTAATAATTTGGACTTGAGTATTTTAGGTTAATTCAATTTGTTTGTTAATCCCAAGATAACCAGATTTTTCTTTTCTTTTCTCTTAATTTTTAAAGTTTAAGTTTAGGTTTTAGATGAGAAAGCTAAAACTAACATTTTTGTCCTTTTAAAACGGTTACGTGTCTATAATGTGACTAGTTTTGCACTATGACTTGTCTGAGATTGATAGTTTGAACCAAAACGGTTAATCATGTTGTGATAAGTAATCATAGTGATTGGAAAAAAAAAACATTCGAGATCAAATTATAGTTTGACCTAAACATGAGGCACAAAATAAGTTAAAAGCCCTTTCTTTTTATTAGAAAGTGAAAAAGAAACTATGACAGGGTCTATATAACTGTCTATTTTTTGTAAACTCAGCCAATTGGAAATAAAATAAAGAAATTATCTTCTTCTTTTTTTCCATAAAACCATGGTTTTTTGGATCGGACCGGCCGGTTCGACCAATTGAACCGAGATTGGGACCCCTGATCGATTCAATTCGAGGGTTAAAATTGAAAATATTAAAAATCGACCTCTGTAGTGCAGATCGGATTGAGCCGGTCGGTTCAACTGATGAACCGTTGGACCAGTCGGCTTGTGATCAAACCGACCGATTCCCTTAAAAAAAAAAAATTGGGATTAAATTCATAAAATTAAAAACTTCAGACACTCAATTGACAAATAAACAAAATTCATTTCCAAATTTTGACTTGAGTAGTACTCTTTTTGTTCTTTTTTCTTTCATTTTTCTCTTCTTCTCTCAATCTCTGCGCTCAACTCCAGTCTTGCAATTGATTCCTTCCAAATTCAGTGGCATCATCTGCTCTCTTCCCCGTTGCCGACACCTTTTCTCTCTCTCTGCGACTCCATTTCAGATCTGGAAGCATCTCCAGCAGTGGTAGCATCTGCTCTCTGCTCTGTCACTGCAACTCCGTTTCAGATTGGAAGCATCTCCAGCTTTCAGAAACTTTTTGTCTTGAAGTTTTAATGGAACTCTTCATTTTGAATTTTGTTAAAGATTGGTCAGAGGGAGAAATTTTAAAATATGGAGTAAGGATGACAGGGATAGCTTACGGAGGAGTGAAACAAATGAGCTTAGGATGAGAATGGTGGCTTATATATATTTTGATATGGAAGATAAGGAAGAATTGAATGGAGCCGTTGGTAGGAAGCGGCTTTTGTTTTGTTATTGAGAAATTCAACTTCGTTTTGTTGAATTGACTAATGGAGCAGCTTTAGTTTCCTTACTTCTTTGATCATATAAGGATTTTCAGCCACGTCACCTAATTAAATTAATTAATTTTTTGATTTATTTAACTTTAATTTAATAAAATAATACGAACAAGTTACCTAACTTTTAATTAAATTATAAACGTAATCAAATTTGCTAGAATTATATTATAAAGTTTATTAATCCTAAATCATCTCATATTCTTTTCATTTATTTTATGAATATATATATATATAAATATATATATATATATATATATTTATATTGTTAATCTGAAAATAAATTATATATTTTTTTATATATATTTCAATCTATAAAATAAATATTTTTTAATTATTAATTTATCCGGTTCAATTACCGATCCAGTTATTAACTCAATAGTGATTGATCCATTAAACCTTGAACTAGTAACTTTTCAGATTTGATGAGCGGTTCGTTTCTGAAAACATTGCATAAAACCATTGAACAAAAAGAGGACTAATATAAAAGAGGGAGAAAAAAATGGAATATAGCAAGGGGAAGTAACGGGCTAGATCGCTTTTAGAGTAATTTATTTTTTAGTTTGGCAAAATGTAATGGTTGCCT
Organism: Parsonsia alboflavescens; assembly: GCA_028571225.1. Taxonomy (NCBI): domain Eukaryota; kingdom Viridiplantae; phylum Streptophyta; class Magnoliopsida; order Gentianales; family Apocynaceae; genus Parsonsia; species Parsonsia alboflavescens. Next base: position 17,353 of record JAOXNR010039717.1, on the reverse strand, counting down.
TTGGATATACATTTAATTTTTTAAAACTAGAAAAAATGTTACCAGTTTCTTGAATGAGTTTTTAATGTTTCTGAAAGTTTAACACCCATTTGGATTTTAAAAAATTGGGAATATTTTCAAAAAGATTAAGAACCTTTATACCCTTATATTTTATGATCATATTACAGATATGCCCTCAAAATTCTTCAAAGGAGAAATTACCCATTGTAATCCTTTAAGCAACTTAACTTTACAAAGATCTTAATTACCATAACATCAAATTGTCAAAAGTTAGCCATTGATACCCCTCCATTCAAAATGGGCATTAACAATCTTTTAGGATTTTTCCACATTCTTCTTCCTCCTTCCTTTCTTGGGTCTCTTCTTCCCGCTTTCTTAGATTTCACAGATACATTAAGACATATGATTTTGTAAAACTCTTTGGTTGAAATATGAGCTTGAACTTTTAAGCTATTGAAATTTTTTTTGAACCATTTAAACTAAGACCTACTCCTTAACAAAAGGAAGACCTGGCACAACATGAGATTTAATTAATTACCTAACCAACCTTCCTAAACTAACGGATGTACAAAACATCCTAAGGAGTTTGGGATGTTTCATTTAGAGCATCACTTCCTCCCCTATAGAAAGTGAAAATATGAACTTGAACATTATCAAAATTTGATAGTTTGAGAAGAATTCAAAAGGAATGACAAGGGCTAAGTGATAACAAGATCGATCAAAAACTTGAATCCTTGTTAGTTAGTTGCCGACATGGACGAAAAACAATAACAAAAATACTCATTTTGGCAGTGGTTTTTAAGTACAATTAGCGGATGTTTCAACCACCTGTAAATGTCTTAACATAAGTTATTTTTCATAGCCCCCACTCGACCACATAACAACTGCAAGGAAAACGTAGACCCTCTTTTTTTCTCCTTACTTGACAACCAAGGATTTTGGACCCATTTGGATAGGCTTAAGAAAAAGGTCATTTTTTAAAAAGTTCTTTTTGTAAAAAGTGATTTTTCAAAAGAATTAAGCAACTATACGTTTGTATACTTTTTTCTAAAAGTGCTTTTGAAAATAGAAGTGGTTCAGATAAAAAAGCACTTATAAAAAATATGTTATAAAACCTTTTTTTATATGATTTTTTTTACAACTTTATAATAACTTTTAAGATATAAAAGCTATCATATATTTAAAATCAATATTTAATTTAAAATAAAAAATAGATCGAAAAATAATAATAAATAAATTATGTTCAATTTAATCTCGAAAGATCTGAAAAAGTATCTTCTTTTGACATGTTTTTATTAGCTATAAGTTACTGCCCCGAGAGGCATAGGCGAGCTGGTAAGACTAACCTGACGTTTGGTTAACTCCAACGGCAGCCAGAGGTTTAAAACCCGTTGGATGTAAAACATGGGCATTAAATTACCACCCATTACGTCCTCTCTGTCTATCCTCTGTCAATTCGTGCACATATCTGATTTACATCCCACTGACACGAGAGGATTTATCGTGACAAGTGGGAGGGATTTCGTCCGTAAGGGACTTTCCCCTTAATCCAAAGTTACAAAGATAATACATAAATTAAAAATAAAAATATCATAATAAAAAAATAAGAAAAGACTAAAAAAAAAAAGAAGAAGAAATTAAAGAAAAGAGAAAACGTAAAGGAGAGAGTCGTGTAAAACAGTGCTTAAAATTTAAGATAAAATTTTTGGCTTAAAATTTAAGTGGTTTCTTGAATTTTTTTTTTCCCCTTTGTGCTTCTGCCTTTTCATTTAAGCCGAAACAAATAGGGTTTTATTTTACTTAAGTTTTTTTTAAAAAAAAAATAGTGTTTTTTCATTTAAAAGAAGTCCAAATAAACAAGGCCTAAAACTTGTTTAGATCAAAAAACACTTTTAATATCTTTATTTGAATTTTTTGTTTTTACTATAATTTTCAAAGATTTAATAGAATAGTTATATTTTATAAGTTATAATATATCAAATGCTAATATTTTAATGTATTTAAGTAAACTTAAATTATTTTTAACCTAGTACATTAAAATCAAACTTTTGAAAAATATCATAAACTCAAATAATAGATTCAAAAATAATAATTAATAAATAAATAATATTCAATTTAATATTTAAAGATCCAAAACAAATATTATTATATACATTCTTTTGTATTTTGACATATTTTTATTCGCATATACACATAAATTAAAAAAAAAAAAGAATGAATTTTAAAAATACAGCAACAGAGAAATAAGGAAAAAAATTAAAAAATATAAATGATCAAAAAAGAAAAACTGAAAAAAAAAAGAAAAGAGAAGGCACAATCAAGTTTGCGGGGTTGGTATTGTGGGGCAATAGAAAAAACTGAATGAGAAAAAAGAGAAAGAAACTGTATGATGAGCGCGGCATAGGACGGTCAAGTAGGACTCGAATCTATAAGTGTGCATTGGATCCTATGTAAATGGGCTGCGTCGGATTTATCTATTTATACTGGGCTCCAATGAATTGATCGAATCAATGTTAAAAGTTTCTTTTTCCTTATGTGATTTTAAAAGGAGGATGGGCTATCTAGTTGCTTGGACGAGGAAACTTAAACATTTCCTTTGGTTGTCCAATTTTTTATGTTATTTTGTTATTTAAAGTGGAGGATGAGCTTAAGTAGTTAATGGGTGTAACACTAAAAATTTATAATTAATGCATTATTAATTGTAAACTTAACTATTTGGAAGTTTTATAGTACATACATATTGTGAGTTTGTGCTTTTAAGTGCATACTTATTTGGAAGTTTCTATAAATCTTTTATTGACATAGTTATGTTTTTAAATTCAGGGACTTACTAGATCAATAATAATGGTTTTAGTTTGCCACTAACTTTATTGGTAGATAGACATCTTGTTTGGTATGATAGAATATTTCGTTGACTAATGTACATATTTGGATTTCAACTTAGATTATACTGGTTTTGGTAGATTGACACATTGTTAATATATATTTTTTACTTATATTAAGTTATATGGATATGCCTTTGTATGGGCACTTTTGATTAGTATATATTTCTATGTATATTGTTATTCTATTTTCTATTGCCAGTTTTGATTAGCATTTTAGTTTCATTTTAAAAAAATCCCAATCACCATTTCTGAAGGAAAAAAAAAAAAAAAAATGTAACTACATCACTTACGATGGCTCAAGAACCATCGTATATAAGTCTAATTATATAAGGCGACTCAAAGTCCGTCATATATAAGTCCGAATATATTAGCGACTTTAGCTCAAAAGTTGTGGTACATAAGTTGAATATATACGATGGCTCAAAAACCGTCATATATAAATTAAGTCGTACATGCAATGACTCAGCATAATAAAAAAAATTATATACTGTTGGAAATAAAACTTTTTATACGCTGGCTGGATATTTTCGTCTTATATAACTTAATATATATGAAGGTTAATACAACTATTGGCATCGCATCAAATTATTTATACGATAGTCATATAAAAGATTAATTTTTTGCTACATAAATTTTGGCATATAGCATATGCCATCGTATATAATATACGACGGTCTTTTTTTCGTCAAATCTTTTTTGTCACTCCTCTATTTGTGATAGTTCAAAAATCGTCGCATATAACTTATATGACGACTATTTAGACATATATACAGAGGCCCTAGGGCCATCATATATAGTACTGTTTCTGGTCGTGGAAATAAATTTTATCAAATTTACTTTTATATCCATTTGAATAAATAAGTATTATTATATTTTTTCCCATTAATGTCAGATTTTATATTTATATATTTTATAAACTATTTTTTCCATGAAATTATGATGATAATACATAATAGTGATAAATTAATAACATTGATTCAATAGTATTAATATTATGATGATTTTATTCATATTGAATAAATTTTTTTAAACAAACCTATTTGATGCAAGAAACAGGCACAACCTGGACAATCTGACCCAAATGGGCTCAAGTCCCAACCTTTAATACCTAAAAGTCAAACTCATGTGTCAATATGAAAGGTGAGTCGCGACCTCTGACCATCGACTTACCAGGTCATCAACCTCCAAAATAAGCTCAGGAGAGCTCTCACCACACTATGACCTTCAACCCGATGAGCTCCAATCTGCCTCATACATCTTCCATGCCACAACTAACTGTGGTCAACTCCTAACACCTTCCACAAGCCTATAATCACTCGGCTTGAACTTCTAGAAGAGATAGTCGAGACTTTCAACATCCACGAGTACGTTGCAAAGTTAGTTTAAAAGTTGTTAGCGAGCTTGAAACTCTCGACTTGAGATGTGAATGGTAAGATATCCAAAAATAGGGAAACTCCACTATTCTAGGAACAATTATCCTAATTGCCAACTGTCACGTAATTAAAGAGCCCAGATCAAAGAGGTAACTTACTTACTTCAATATATATTATCAAATTACAGACAATCGGGAGACAGGGGATGGTTTTTTGGAGTTAATTACTTAAGATTACTCTTTCAAAATACTGACTTAGGCATTAGAGCTATTTCCCGGGCAACAGCCCATTCCGATGATCTAATCATTTTCTTCTAAGGTTGTGATCACTGGCATCATCACGGTTTAGGGTAACCTGGAGACTTCTTCCGAGCTCTATCACTTCTGGCACTATTTGTGGGAATCAACACTCAAAAGGCTAATTAGGTAACCGCTCGGTAGAACTCAATACCCACTAGAGGCCAGAAGGCCCGACTCCAATGGAGGATAATAACAATAATACTAGTCTAGTTGATCAACAAGAACCGTCTAGACCGTTGCGGTCTAGGCCTTCCTGAAGGGTCTAGGTGAACTCTTCGCCCATTCATGAGAGGGGTGGACAGAGGCATCCTAACCAGACCAACAATTTCAACAATCTTTGATCACAGAAATTAGAGGGGAGTTAGGTGTCTGTTCCTGGCTGACCTCATTGAAAGCATGGTATCTGCCCTAGACGGAATCTCGAGCAGGAGAGATTACATGTCAATAGGATGCAAACATAACGACCTCGAGATCAAAGGGACTGCACGTAGCTCGATTAGCCCTTGCCTTCAGAAGCAAGGGACAACGTCCAGTCCAACTAGGAATTTCAGGAGATATGTTGGGTACAAGAAAGATCACGGTGTGGGCAAGTCCCACTTGTGGCCGACCTTAGAGAAACCCTAAGCAATGGAAGGGGTTATGACCTACGGGACAGACTCAACTGAGCTGCCATATCGTCAGGTCAGGGGTTGGAAATCGGTTCTGAAGAGCAAGGAAGCTCACTAAGAACTCCTCTTGGATGAAGGATACCCCCTTGACGAAGCCTGATCGAAAGGACAGGCGGCAATGCTCGAGGGGCAGCCTAAAACCCACTGAGGAGAGCAACTGAACTAGCCCATCAGGAGAGAAATGAAAATCAAGAGATATAGTGTAGTATGGACCTATTGGAGCATACGCCAATTGTCCACAGCATCAAGACTGCTCGGATGCGACCAGGATTCAAAGCCCCACAAGTGGAGACGAAGTATGACGGTATAAGGGAACCATTACAACACATAGATGAATATGTTTCCTACATAGAAATGTTTGAGTACCCTAATCATGTCAAATGTAGAGCTTTGAGGTCCACGCCGACCAAGAAAGCACTGTCCTGGTTCAAAAGAATTCTAAAGGCAAGTATCTCAAGTTGGACTTAGCAAAAGGAGATATTTCTGAAAACTAATAGAGTAGCAAGAAATGTGAAAAAGATATTAATGATTGGTTAAATATCAAACATAATTTTGGTGAGAGCATGAGAAGTTATTATAGTCGCTTCAATGACGAGGCCGTAGCAATTGAGCAAAAGAACAATGCTATCTGCATCACAACCTTCACGCAATGGTTGCAAGGGGGGTATGTAGCCCTCAGGCTGGTAGAAGAGCCAGTGAAAACTATTAAGGAGCTACAAACACTCCTCGAGAAATTACTAAAGGCTAAAGAAAAGGCAGTCTAGAAGAAGATTCTTGGTTTTACTTTAGCCACTAAGACAGACAATAAAGAGAGTCCAAAAAGCCTACAAACATAAAGAAGATACAAGAAGGATAATCATTCAATAGGAGGATCCTCAGATAAGAAGAGGAAGACCTTTCCAGACCTAGTAACAACTCCCTTCACGACCTCATGGGTAGAACTGGTTATGGAAAATAAAGGTCTCTTGAAGCCACCATGGCCTCTCAAAACTCCCTTAGCCAAGACTATGGTTATCTCACAAAGGACTGCTTTGATCTAAAGCACAAGATTGAGAGGCTGGTAAAGGAGGGCCATTACAAGAGTTCCTGGCTAGGTACACAGGTCCCGCAAATCCACCCCCAGCAACTGCACACAACCAGCGACCTCTAGTTGGTGAGATAAAGGCAATAGAAAGAAGGTCGAAGTGAGCTCGGGGAGAAGATTTAGAGCCCCTAACGGCGTCATTCTAGGTTGGAGACTTCTTGGTACGCAAGATACTTGTTGACACCTGAAGTGCAGTAAATGTCTTGTACAAAAAGGCATTCAACCAAATGGGGAAAGACAAAAACACATTGATAAAGTCAGACACTGCCTTTACCAGTTTCAATGGCAGCACAACCTATGTAGAAGGGACTCTATGGGTTCCAACTAGGGTCTATGTGGATGGTAGAGGAGTCACAAAGGTCATGGACTAGTTGGTGGTTGATGCTCCTAGAACTTATAATGTATTTCTAGGAAGAAGAGGGGTCATAAAACTAAAACCGGAGATCTCCTTGCTGAGCTACTACATGAAGATCCTAGTCGGAGAAGCCTGGATTACCCTAGAAGGAGACAGAAAGCTAGCAGCAGAATGTTACCTCTCTAAAGGTAATACAGAGACCCCAGTGGAGCCCAGGTAAGAAGATTTCGGTGACCTTATAAAAATTGAAATGATGACTTCAGAATCCAAGCAGCCAGCAGAGGAGAAACAGTTTAATCAACTTATAATTCCTTGAGAAAGGGATAAAAATACAAGAACTTTTGCCTTACAAAATTAAAGGGAAGCTCGTTGACACTCTACAAGAATATTTGAAAGTCTTCGCCTGGAGACCTACAGACCTTGAAAGCATTGACAAGAGAATCGCACAGCACAAGGTTGGGCTTAAACCAGGAGTCAAGCCAGTAAAGTATATAAAAAAAAGACCTTTGTTGCAGAGCGAAACGAGGTTATGGCTTGAGAAGTCCAAGCTCTTCTCGCCACTGGAATCTTGAAAGAAGTTGTGTACCTAGAATGGCTAGAAAATCCAATGGTTGTACCCAAGAAAGAAGGGACGTGAAGGATTTGTGTGGATTTCTCCACACTAAATGAATCATACTAGAACGACTCACACCCACTCCGGAGCATTGATCAGTTAGTATACTAAATAGTCAGTTACCAATGGCTATGTTTCTTAGATGCCTACAAGGTGTACCACCAAATTCTGATGGCAATAGAAGACATGGAAAAGACCTCGTTTAGCATAGAGGTCGAGACCTATTGCTACACCAAGATGCCATTCGGTCTGAAGAATGTAAGAGTAGAATTCCAGCGAGCTATGCATAGGGTTTTCAAGAAATAACTCTGGAGGAACATTAAAGTCTACGTGGATGACATTGTAATCAAGTCCAAGACCTCTGACGACTTCATTGAAGACATTAGGGAGACTTTCCAAACATTGAAAGATGCTCATATGAAGCTCAACCTTGAGAAATGTACCTTCAGGGTCACGGCAAGAAAATTCCTAGGCTTCATGATCTCAAAACGAGGCATTGATGCCAACCCTGATAAAAGAAAAGCACTATAGGACATGGAACCTCCCAGGAATATTAAAGAGGCTCAAAGTCTGACAAGAAAGATAGCGGCATTAGGGTGCTTCGTCAGCAAAATGGCTGACAAAGGAGAGAAATTCTACAACTTCAAAAAGAAGTTGAAAGATTTTCAATGGACTAAAGATTACCAAATAGCTTTAGGAAAATTAAAAGACTTTCTGGGAATCCCCTATAGCTTGTCTCTCCAAGGTCAAGAGAGGAAATTTTAATGTACCTAACTGCAATAGAGAAGGCAATCAGCTCGGTGCTGCTGGTAGAAAGGTCATGTTTACAATTTCCAATTTATTATGTAAGCCACTTGCTCCGAGGTCCTGAAATTAGATATTCAAACCTCAAAAAATTCCTCCTACTAATTGTTATTACCTCCAGGAAGCTTAAGCCTTATTTTGAAGCCTGCCTGATAGGAGTATTATCCAATTTGTCACTAAAACAAGCTCTGGCGAAACCTGAGCCATTAGGTAGGACAATGAAGTGGTCGCTTGAGCTCTCAGGATATCAAATTGAATTTGAGATAAGGAAAGCTATCAAAGCACAAGATTTCTCAGACTTTGTAGAAGAATGCACAAGAGTTCCATTGGAGCTCACAAGTGCTTGTGAAATTAATATGTGGACCATATACACAGATGGCTCCTTAGAAAAGGAAAATTCAGGTGATGGAATTGTACTGATCAGCCTTGTCTGAGTGAGAATCCCTTACTTTGTTAAGTACAACTTCCCAACCTCGAATAACAAGTCCGAAGACGAAGCTCTCTTAGTAGGTCTAAGACTCATAAGAGCTTTAAAAGTGCAAAAATTGCGTGCCAAAACTGATTCACTAGTTATAGCTAGCCAGGTTGCTAGAGAATACTAAGCTAGGGAGGAGAACATGATTAAATATCTCAAACGAGTAAGAGATGTAACATCCAAACTTGAGCATTTCCTCATTGAGCAAATACCAAGAGAAAAAAATGCAGAAGAAGAAACATTATCTAAAGTCTATCGAGAAATAGCGGGGACAAAAACCAAGCTATTGGTGGAACAATTATACTTTCCCAGCATAAACCAGTAAGAGACCTTGGTCATAGCGGATCAAGCAAACTGGAGATATCCGATCTACAAATTCCTTAAAGATGGCGACCTTCCACAAGATTCCAAAGAAGCTCGCCAAGTGCGGAAGTGGGCACCTCGCTTTGTCCTGATAGGAGATGACAAGATGTATAGAAGGTCATACACATGGCCATTACCCAAATGCCTAAGCAAGAGAGAAGAGGAGAGTATGTCATTGAAGTGGTACATAGTGGAATATGTGGATCACACATAGGAGCAAAAACCATCGCTAAGAAAATACTGAGGATGGGGTATTACTGGCCTTCGATGGTTTCAGAAATTGAGAAAGTCATACAGAATTGCACGAATTGCCAGTTGCACGGGAACAAGTCACATGTGCCGCCGACAAGGTAGCAATCCATCAACGTGTTTATACCTTTCGACATTTGAGGTATCGACATATTAGGACGTTTCCCAAAAAGAGTGGGGGCTGTCTAATTTCTAATTGTTGCCATGGAGTACTTCACCTGATGGGTTGAAGTTGAACCAATAGTAATAATTTCATCACCAAAAGTCCAGTCCTTTGTATGCATTAACATTGTATTTAGATTCAGGAATTCCTGAGCTATTATTTCAAACAATGGATTACAATTCATCGGCAACCCATTCAGGACTTTCTGTGAAAACTTGAATATTGAACAGAGGTTAACCTTCGTAGCTTATCCCCCAGCGAATGGACTGGTTGAAGTTAAAAATAGAACCATTCTGGAAGGTCTCAAGTGAAGACTCACCAAGCTCGAGAAGGACGGTTGTAAACCTTCCTAGTTAGAAGAAATTCCAAGCATTCTGTGGGCATACAGTTTATGCTTTCGTACAGAGGCGATAATGCCAGTCGAATTCAGAATGAAAACCCTAAGATTGACCAAATATGATTCAATCTTAAATGAGGGGGAGAGAAGGGTAGACGTCGATCTCCTTGAAGAAGTCAGAAACAAAACTATGGAAGCCGATAGAAGATATAAAAGGCAAGTCATAAATTTTTTCAACCAAAAAGTGAAAGAAAATCATTTCACAGTTGGAGAAATGGTCCTCAAGAGGCTAGATGTTGGGAAATAAGGACAATTGACCAAGCTACAAGAAAGTTGGGAAGGACCTTACATAATCCAAGAAGTTCACAAGAGAGGAACCTACAAGCTCGCTGATCTTGAAGGAAAACAACTCCTAAGACTTCGGAATGTTTGCCATCTAAAAAAATTTTATGCCTGAGACTTCTTAAAACTTTCTAGACCTCACAAGCTCATTCTATAGCTCTTGAAATTGTTTGAAAGGGGCTCACTGAGTAGCAAAGAGACCTCAACGACCTCTTCAGTTTAGTTTGGACAAGGCATAAATAAAAGATAAGTTTTCAGAGCCTATTGAGATTTCATTTCATCTTATTTGCCTAAGTTTTAAAGCCAATTTAGATTTTTACACAAGTTTTAAGTGTTGAAGCAAAGACAAGACACTTGGGGAAAATTAGCTAACATAAAGAAAGAGGCCACAAATAGACCTCTCAGAAAAAACATTCAATGCAATGGAACAGGAATATAAGCTCAAAAGATGAGCATTGTACATTACAGTAGATGAAAAAAGAAGACCACAAAAGATCCTAATATGTTACAAGCTTAGTCTTCTTCCTCATCATCCTTCGGAGCCTACAATAAAGCCGTCTCCTTCTCAACTACTTCTCGGATAGTGGAGTTTGAGGGACATGCGAGCTAATCAACAATATCGTCAAATGGAGGTTTACCTAAGGATAGACGAGTAGCTCTGAAAAGGTCAAGTACCTTATCAAAATCAACATGTAGGGGATGAAACGGGTAATCAATAATCAAGTCTCCATATGTAGGGATAGTTGTACCTCCAGGACGAGAACATGCCTTAGGTGGAATATCCAAGGTCACCCTCTCTGCAATCTCGATCTCAACAAATGTGGAAATGAGCTCCTTCCTCCTCCCAAAGGGGCCTTCACCAACTCGGCCAACCTCAGCCAAGATCTCAGCAGCCACAAACTTCACTTGAGAGGTCATAATTGGGTCTTCCTTCTCACAAGGAAAGGGGGGCTGCGACATCAAGATGGTATAGCCCCTCATGGGCCTCTGGATCAGTCTTCAAATTCCCATTGAGCTCTCGAAGCTTGTCAACTAAATTAACATAGAGTGCATAAAACTGAGACTGGAGGAGGGACTCCATGTAAGCTTGGAAAGCTGGGATCCCCTCAAGCTTAGCCATTGACAAATTGCTATCCTCGTCACAGATGCCCTAAAGGTCCCCAAGCCTGGCCTCAAGCTTCTGGATGTTAGCACTCTGCTTGTTGTCGAGCTCGAATAGCTAATCATTTTTCTCAACAACATCTCCAAGAGCCAAAAACACTGTGAGGTTGTCGGCTTTGGTCTCATATATATTATTTTTGCATTCTTGCAGAAAGTTGAATACTTCAGTATACAAGGCATTGCCCTTCTCAGTAGAGGCAGTGAGCTCTGCATTCTCCTTCATGAGGCAAGCCCTCTCATCCTGGAGCTCGAAGATCAGGGCAAAGAACTCTTGATCCTTCTTGGCCTTCTCTACCTTTCTCCTCAGCCACTTGCCTAAGAAGACATAGTTATAAAAAAAGAAAAGAAGTGGGTCAGTACCCAAGACAAGTTGAAATAGAATCAACTACAGAAATACAGAAATTGAAGAGACTTATTGCGCTGTGGAGGGAGGCTGTGTATCAGACAAGTTCCTCATTAGTGAGTTGGCGACATATGTCTTGGACAACATGATGCCCTTACTCCATCAGGAATGATTGGGAGTGTGGCCATTGAAATAGGGAGTTTGAGGACTCCATTGCAAGGTTCGGGACCCACCAGGGGGTCCCCCTATCAGTATGGGATTCTGGGGATGCATTCGCCCAACCTCTTCAGAGTGTTAGCGACCTCCTCAGCCGCATAGCCGCTGAACTCCAGCATTGGCCTTGAGGTCACTAGTGCCTTTCCTTTTCCAGTGGAGGTCGGAGGAGTCCTTTTCTCTGGTGGTGTTGATTGTGAGAAAGGGGAAGCAGAAGAAATGTTGATCTTTGCAGGCTTTCCAGAAGCCCGAAAAGCAGCATTCTCGTCGCTTCTCTTCAAAGCAGCTCGACTTTCGTCAGCCACTGCAATCTTTTTGCCTCGAGTTTGGGGGATAGGAATCTTGAGAGGAGACACTCCAGAGGTCTGGGCAGGAGCAACGGCAATAGCAGCAGCAGAAGCGGCACCAGAGGTGTCGCCAGTGCTGTTAGTGGTAGCTCAGGGAGTGGTGGACTTTAGAAGCAAAGAAGTAGTCCTCATTGTTGTCAAAAAAAAAAAAAGAGAGAGAGAAGATGTGTTAGGGCACAAGAAGTTGAAATAAAATTATTAAAAATCAGGAAAAGAATATAGAAGCTCCTACCAATAGGGGAGATCCCCATAGGTCCCCCGAGGGAGGGGAAGTCGAGGTTTGCTGGACTCGAAGAAAGGTAAGAGGCCAGGCTAGCAGACAACTCCAGACCTTTACAACATCATAATGGACCAGGCCAATCAAACGGGCCCTATCCCTATCCTGTTCACTTGTCAAGGTTGGGATTGGACCAGATTATTGGAGGCCTTGCGAAGAAGAAAGAATCTTTCCAATCCCTGATGGATGACTGGAAAGTACCCACAAGCTTATACCTAGGGTTGAATTGAAGGTACCCTATAGTGGCACTCTTCGGTGCTAAGGAGATACTGACCCTAAAGAAACATCGAATGAGCTCCAAGGAAACTAGAACTCGGCAGAGGTGACAGGTTGAGATGAGTGCAATTACTGCCCGCACATAGTTGGGAATGAGCTGTGCAATGGCGAAGTCCCAAAAATAGGTGATGTCTAAGAATAAAATGTGCAAACAAGGCAGAAGAATGCCCCCTCAGAGGTTGGCTAGGTGCAGGACTATGTGTCCTCACGATGACAGTTAGAGCCCTCAGACTCCCTAGCAATCACTATATCACCCTTCTCCACACCGCTCTCCTCACTGATCTCAAAAATTTCAGAGGGTCCTAAGGAAGAGCATATGGAAAAGACCTCTAATTCTGAGGGGTGGTAAGCCTTACTGGTTACTCGGGGAGCCTTCACAGAGATTGGTGACAAATAAAATACCCCATTATCTAGGTCTACAGGGAAAAAAGTGCCGAAATGGGGAGAGGGAGTGCTAGATGTAGAAGACTTAGGGTAAGAGGCAAAAGACATTTTGACTTGGAGGAAGAAGAAAAGATGAAATTTTTTTCCAAAAAAACAGTAAAGGGAAAAAAACTCGTTAAATTCCTGGGAGCAAAAGAAGAAAGTTGTTCTGGGCTCTGGGTCACTCGCCGGACAAGAGAAAGAAAAGAAATTTGAGAAAAAAATAGAAGGTGTTGCAGAAAGGAGATTCTGTGAGCAAGAAGAGAGTTTAGGTAAATCTTTAAATGTTCATAAGCCTATTAATTTATATTGGATAAGGAGTCCTTTAGGTTGCTGAAAAGGATCCGGTATGCTAGGAACCGAGGCAATAGCTAAAACGGATGAGACACATCTCCTCCCCAAACTAGTCTTTATAGAAAAACTGCTCAACCCTTCAGTGGTTAGACTTAAGATGGTAATTTAGGAGCCACGTCCTTTGAGCTCATTAGGCCTAAAGGGGGTAATGATAGGAGAAACGAGCACAACTAGAACAAACCGACCTAAATGGGCTTAAACCATGACCTCTAATACTTGAAAGTCAGACTCACGAGTAAAGAGGAAAGGTGGGCAATGTCCTCCTACCATCGAACTCCCAGGTCATTGACCTCAAAAATGAGCTTAGGAGAGGTCTCACCGGACCACGGCTTCGACCCGGTGAGCTCTAATTCGTCTCATACATCTTCCACGTCATGACTAACTATGCGTGACTCCTAACACCCTCCATGAGCTTACATGCACTCGACGCAACCTCCCAAAAGAGATGGTCGAGACCTTCGATGTCCATGGATAGGTCGCGAAATTGGTTTAAAAGTCTTTAGCAAGCTTGTAGCTCTTGACCAGAGATGTGAATGGTAAGATATCCAAACCTAGGGAAACTCCATAGTTGATCTTACAATTATCTTAATTGCCTACTGTCATGTAAGAGAAGACCCATGATCAAAGAGGTAACTTACTTAATTCAATATATATTATCAAATTACGGACAGTTGGGAGACAGGGGATAGTTTTTTGGAGTTAATTACTCAAGATTTCTCTCTCAAAATACTGACTTAGGCATCGAGACTATTCCTCAGGCGATAGCCCACTCCGGTGACCTAATCCTTTTCTTCTAAGGTTGTATCACTGACGTCATCATGGTTCGGTTTGTCTTTAAGGATTCTTCTGAGCTCCATGACTATTATTAATATTATTATTCTAAAGCAAGACTAAAGGCATGAAAGAAGATGGAGTAAAAGAAAAGCGAACAATAGAAATCAATCCGGAAGAGTGTTGGGGGGGGGGGGGGCGGTGGGAAAGTGCCAATACAGAAGTTAGGAAGAAGAGAGTGGAAAAAGAGAGAGAGAGAAAATGATTTGTGAGATAACAGGATAATAAAGTAATCTTACCGGAAGTAAATGATCAATTTGTTCAAATTGGAAGGGGTGAAAATTCTAACATGTGTGTGGTTGTGGGGGGGGGGGGGGAGGGGTGAAGTTTCCCTCTTGATTTTACTTCCCCTCCCATACCCGCTCCCCCCATCTTTTTCACTCCTACCAAACAAACTATTGTCGAAGTACTTCGAAATACAATTTTTGCTTGATCAAAGTAATGATCATAAGATCAGATGATTCAATAAGCATGCTTGTAAACACATAGATCCAAGAGTTCAAATTCTTGAAAATTGATCAGTACTTTCTTTAAAAAATATTTTACCAACCTTATTACCTTTAAATCTAATTTCGATTTTCAACCTTGAGTGAATATTTATCCGAGGTATAAAAATAATAGGTCATGACACGGTGTATTAATAGTAGATTAGAAATATATTCCTTCGTCTGCCAAATTGAAGATCTTTTTTTAACCAGGTAGAATAAATAACGAATACTCTAGACTTTTATGAATTTGCCACATTATCCTTATTATTTGTGTAATTACTTGTGAGACCCTTCAATTAAAGAGGTTTAAGTAAAACCTTAAATTAAAAATTAATTGATTATAGGATAGAGAACATTCAATTTCTAGATATTCAAAAATGAAAACAACAACATTCAAATAAGGATGGCGGGTTTATTTTCTTTTCATTATTAAATAAGTGAAGTTTATTATTCAACCCTTGGGTGCTACTCGGTGCTCTATAGTGTGGCTGAGTGATTTGGAGAAAAGGTCTGCATAACGTAGGTTGTGAGTTTGATTCAGTCTTCCTGCAGACTTTAGCTTTGGTGAGTTGTACCTCCTAGCAAAACAATTGAGATGCATGAGAGAGCTTGCATGAACACCTCTTTACAAATTAAAAAAAAAGATAAAAAAAGAAAAAGGGGGAAAAAAAATCCAAGAAAGTAATATGTGCATTATACGAGCCTTTTTTTAAAAAATATACTCCCATTAGTGATCAGAGAAGTGGAAAGTGTTGGTGGGATTCAAACCTGAGATCTATGGTCTACCACTCGATGCTCCACCCACTAGGATATCCCCGAAGGGACTTCATTATTTAATAACAATGAACTTTTTTGTGTTACTATAAAATTAAAATGTAATGCAATTTTTTAAAATCTAAAACGCAAATTAAAATGCAAGTAATACTAATTAATTACATAATGTTGATTTTGTACTAAATTTATAACACCTTCTGTTTGGAATTAAATTATACATTTGACTTAATCCAAATTTTAATAAAAAAATTTGACTTGGTTTGTTTTAAATTGTGATGGAGCTTGGTAGAAGCCTCCAGGTTATCCCGACCGTGATGACATCAGTGATCACAACCTAAGAGGTGAAGGAGTAGGTCATCGGAGTGGGCTGTCGCCCGGGGTATAACTCTAATGCCTAAGTTAGTATTTTGAGAGAGTAATCTTGAGTAATTAACTCTTAAAACACTGTATCCTTGTCCGTGGACTGTCTGTAATTTGATTATATATTAAATTAAGTGAGTTACCTCTTTGATCAGGGCTTTTCAATTATGTGACAGTAGGAAATTAGGATAATTGTGAGATCATATTGTTGTTAGAAATCGCGCAGCGGAAACAAAAATCATACTTACGAAAAACGATCGTATCAGACTCATCATATTTGTAATCTTTTTTATGTCTATAGGTTCAGATATATAAATACCTTTTTGAAGTGTAGATCTACTATCTTAATTAGTTCCCCAATTGTTGAGCCTCTAGATCATCCACACGAGTTCAGCAGACAACGACTTTGTGTCCCTACACAGAAACACGGAAAAACAACGTTTGTTTCTGTATTCAGAAGTTAGGTTACGGTTAGGGTAATTATAAAAGGTTTATAAATAAACCTTTCAAGACCTAGTCTGAACGGGCTAAACCCATTAGTTGGGCCTTTCTTATTCCTTTTAGGAAAAGGCCCAAAACTAGTCTTAAGGATCAATTAATTAATTTATCCAAGGTCACAACCTTGTTACTTAATTTTGGGCTTCAGAGTATACTGGTACTCTTTTACAAATAAGGTAAAAATCCTAATATCATGTTAAGCTTTGACATTATTGTGTGTGACTTTCTAGATCCATTATTTATTGGCAATAGAAATTAATATTAACTCTTTAATATTAATTAGATAATTCTAACTTGAATATTCTTCCAAAATATATTCAACCTTCCATAAGTCATGAGTGACGTTTAGTAACATATCATGACTACCCAATGAATAGTGAAATATTAATTTCTCGTGATTAGAACCACATTGTAATTACCATGCATTTAATCTCTCCATTTATATCCTTATTAAGTAATCTCCAATACTTAATCATAAGTCTAATTCTATTTAATCACTTGACTATTCGAGAAACATTTTTTTCTATAATTGTCTTAGCCAATAACTTTCTAGTCAAGATAATAGAATACATATTAAATATTGTACTTCACTTATTTAATTATAAAGTAATGGATCCAGTCACTTACTAATACGTAACTTCATAATTAAATAATGAGAATTACATATTACCTTGACACTTAATCGACTAAGTGAATATAGTAATAGTAAATTCCAAATACACAAATATAAGTCTCACGTATAGTATTTCTGGTCTAGAGAATATATGAACAATTACAATTAATTAATGAATAAGATTATACCATTAATTAATATGTCACATGTTCAAGTCATTTGTCTCCATAAATACTTCTTATGTTTATTCGAAAATAGAATGTGATTCTCTATTTTCTAATCCAATAGTATCTCCATACCAATCATAAAGAATAAACATAAGCTAATCTTAACGAATTATTCTTGTCCAAAGAATAATTCAACGATCAGAAACACCTATTTAAAT
>JAOXNR010039696.1:0-20298 GCA_028571225.1 Parsonsia alboflavescens | reverse complement strand
TATAGTGGAGAGGCACAAATGCAAGTTTGCATTAGCAGTCCCTTCTGTAAGCACATTTGTTTCTGTCATTATATTTTTAAAATCAACAAAATCCTCAAAAGAGTCGAAACTGATGTATAATAGATTCATAATCAATATCTAAGATGTGGTTTATACTCACTGATTTTTTCCATTCGGGTAGGGATATATCTACCACTTTATGACATTTTTCGTAATTTTATGGAAGTAAAGCTGTCCGAAAATGCTCCGGAACACCATATGTTCCGTTAGTTGCTGGTTCTCTGGCACGGACAATAGGCTTCATCATTTGTTATATTCGTGGCAACTCTTTCTTTCTCAAAGCTTATGGGACTATATTCGTGTTTAATATTTTTCTCTTGTTTTATTTTTGTCTTTCATTTTGCAAATTATATCAGTTCCTTTGCATTTATATGTGGCAGTACAAACATTTCGTATCTTTTGGACTGGGCTTGGAGCACAGCTCGCCCGTGATGTTTGTTTCTCCGCAATATGCTGGTCAACTCTTGAATCGGCGAAACACATTTTATCTTTCATTTTGAGAAATAGATTGTGACTTTGCTGCAATTGGAAATTTACCGTTGCCAAATTGATGCATGCTAGAAGGAGAATTTTGGGCTGGGTGAATGGTGAAGCAAGGTGGATAATGTCCTTGGAGCAAACTTCTGTAAGGGATTTGTAGCAGCTGCTGCTACATGTCCTTCAGATGTTGCAAGGACCCGGCAGCAAGTAGAGGTGGTGTATGCTATATCCAATTTCCGGATATGTCTTGGTGTCATGTTTCCTGTTTTTGAAAATAAGAACATTTGGCATACCCATCTCAAAGCTGGTGATAATTGTCACGAGTATGAATATGATGCAAAAGTTTTGGTTCATTAGCATCACCATGCTTGGTAATCTATTAATTAATTCATCACTTTGCCTCGTGGGGAGCTTGAGAGGCATCATGATTTCAAGCCTTCAGCTTGGTGTTGTCATACTCGTATCCTGTGTCATTAATCTTAAACTCGGATTCTATTGTATATCGCATAAAGAACTTTCCCATGTTGCACATGGCTAATCTGTTTGACGGTGAAATGGGCAAAGTAACTTTTCTGGTAGCATGTTCATCCTAAAGCAGGATTAGGAGTTTTATAAACACTCTGAGGATGAATGATTCATAGGTTTCAAGCTGTGCTTATGATCTTGATCCATTTATTGGGCCAAGAATGTTTTTGTTTTAATAATGTCAGTATTCAAGGTAATCAATCATAGGATGATGACAAGTAGTATAACTCAAATTTGCGGGTTCATGTAACCAAGTCTATACTGATACTTTTAACTCAGATGGTCTTTGATCAGGGATGGAGCTATAAAGGGGCTTTTCACTGGAGTAGGTCCTCGGGTGGCTCGATGGTCCTTCAGTAGGAATAGTGGTATCCTTCTATGTATTGCACCAAAGACAACAAGGAACTTTCTTCGCTCCAGAAATAAAAGAATAATATCCTCTGGAAGGTTCTAAGCTTTGTTCTAGAAGTGGCTCTCAAGTTGGCTACATATATATATATATATATATATATATATATATAAATGTTAGTGTGTGTAATTCTGTGCATACTAATAAGAAAGTACCCCTAGGGTTTAGTTTATCCTTTTAGGAGTTTATAAAAAATATTTGAAAAAATAATTTTTTATAGAAGAATTTATTTTTTCTTAACAATTAATCGTTAATTTTGATCGTTAGTTGACTAACGCTTGCAATTGTTAATATGTATAGTATTACACACACTAACATTACTCTAACCCGCCTTAGAGATCATCATGTTTCTAATGTCCACAATTCTCTTCCATAAGATTGAATTATCCTTCCGTTTACTTACTTCCTTAATAGACTTGTGTGCCTTGTAGCAGTGGTTAATCCACTTGACCCACAAGGAATCCTTCTTAGCATTAACGTTCCATATGGTCTTTGCAAGTAAAGAATGATTCCATGCTCTCAAGTCCCTAAAACCCAGTCCACCTTGTTCCTTTGGGAAACAAATATCTTTCCAAGCTACGAATGCTCTCTTGTCTTGCCAAAGGAACTTCCTACACATACCCACCAAATTGTCCAAGACCGCACTAGGCAAAGGAAGGATGCCTAGCCAAAAACATGTGATGCCTTGGAGCACACTTTGCACCAATTCAACCTACCTAGCATAAGAGAGGCTAGTGCCCTTCCATGCAATGATTTGACTCATAGTTCGCTCCAAAAACTCCTTGAAATGTGCCACTTTAAGTTTAGCAGGGGCAAGAGCAAGGGTAAGGGCAAGGCAAGGTGCCTAACGAGAACTTAGGGTAGGCAATGATATGTTCCAACTCCAAGGTATAAATCCTAGCCGAGAATATGCTAGAATTAAGATCATTTGCTTCCAGCCCAATCACACCCAAACTCCCTTAGACAATCTATCATAATCTTGACGGAAGTAAAATCACCTCTAGAAAAAAGAATGAGATCATTGGCATATGCTAGGTGTGTTATCTTAAGCCCCCCACACATAGGATGATAGTTAAAGTCCGAAGAAGAAGAGGCAACCCTTAAGGATCTAGAAAGATACTCCAAACATAGAGTAAATAGATAAGGGGAGAGGAGGTCACCTTGACAAAGGCCACGTTTCCCCTTGAAGAAGCCAAGAAGAGATCCGTTAAGTTGAATGGAGTAAGAGGTAGTAGAGACACACTCCATGATCCACTTGACAAAATTGCTAGAAAAACCCAACCCCTTGAGTGTTTTCTTAAAAAATGCCCAAGAGATAGTGTCATAAGCCTTCCGGAGATCAATCTTGAGTGTACTCCATGGAGAGACTCATTTTCTATTGTATCAAAGAACAAGCTCTTAGGCTAGGTATACATTTTCCATGAGGTTTCTATCCTCCACAAAAGCCGCTTGACACCCATCAATGATGCCCGCCAATAAAAGGGAGAGTCGGTTAGCAAAATCTTCGATATCAGCTGATAGACCACATTGCAACAAGAGATGGGCCGGTAGTCATTTACCATTGGCGCATGAGAGGATTTAGGCACAAAGGCAATGACCGAATGGTTGAGTTTTTTAAGGAGCTTCCCGGTTGTAAAAACCTCCAAGACTGCCTTGAACAAATCCTCACCCATCACCAACCATCCCTTCATGAAGAAACCCAAAGAATATCCATCCGGCCCGGGTGCCTAGTTATCATCAATGACCCACAAGGCAACCCACACCTCCTCCACTCCAATATCCTCACACAATTTTAGCCCTTGTTCACTTGCCACCAAATTTCTAGCCATAAAGACCTCACTATTAATCTCTTGAACCCTCTTCTCAGTCCCAAGCAACCCTTGGAAGTAAGAAACAAATTCTGAGCCAACCTCTTCGTAGCTTTGCCATCACTCTCCTTTTCTTGTTTCTCTTAACAAAGTCATGGAAGAACTTGGTTCCTTTATCTGCAAAGTTTAGATAGGTGCACTTGGCCCTTTGTGTGTAGAAAGACCTCTCCGCCACCCTAAGCTTTGCCAATTTCCCCCTGAAGCCGATCACCTTATCCCGAAGAGCCATGTTGTATAGGTCATCATGAAGTGCTAATTGGGTAGCCTCAAGTTCCCCCTCAACTTGCTTAACTCTCGAAGAAATATGTGAGTAGTGGAGAGAGTTTAGCTTCTTAAGGTAGTCCTTAATTGTCTTCAACTTCTTGCGTAATTTGAATTGCTCCATGCTAACCTTTGCTACCAACCAAACTCCCTTAACCACATCCAAGAAGATATCATGGTCCATCCACATTTTGAAGAACTTGAAGCTTCGTGCCCTATTCCCTCCTCAATTCCTATTCAAGACCATCATAGGAGAGTGGTCCGAAAGGTCCCCTATAGGGAGAAAATTGGCCAAAATATCAACTGCCAAGGTCATCCATGCTTGGTTGTGAAGAACTCGATCAATCTTGGACCATACATGGTGATTGGTCCAAGTATATCTAGTGCATCCCATTGAAGTCTCCCTTAACGAGCTAAGATGATCAAGAGATATCTAGTGCATCCAATAATTCCTAAAGGGATCGTCTAGAGGTAATAGAATGAAGACCATAAACAAAAGACACAAGGAAGGATAATGATGTTACCTTACAAGTGATCTTGGCATGAATACATTGAGGATGAGCAGCTAGAATGTCCACTTGAGAGTTAGCATCCTTCCATAAGAGCAAGATCCTTCCACCATGAGTTTCCAAAAAGTTGCTGCACATGTTCCACCCCTTGAAGGGATTTTGCATGATTCTTCGAAGAGATCTTAGTTGGAGCTTGGTTTCCAAGATAGCCATCACATCTACCTTATGTAAATGCATAAGGTCCTTCACACCCTTTAGTTTCAAGAGTTGGTTCAACCCTCTAACATTCCATGAGCCTATCTGCATGGGGGCTACCCCCTTAACAAGTTTGCTTGAATTCTCATCCCCTTGCACAACTTATGTTCCCTTCTTACCATCATTCTTCATTTTCTTTTTATATTCAATCCACTCCTCGTTTGACATATTTTGAGGGTTAAAATTTGCCTCATCAATATGTTCTTTGCCCTTGGATTGAGGATGAGTCAATTCAACACAAGATTGCTCAAGCTTCTCCCTACTACCCACTTCTACCCAAACTACCTCCCTTTTATTAACATGGTTTGGTCTGTTTGGAAAGTTGCGTTTGCTGTCATTTGCTCAAAATTGTTTCCCTAGGTTGTTCTATCATCTTGCCTTGCATTTTCCCACCATTCTATCCTTTGTTTGCCTTACTGCTGGTCACTCTAGCCATGTCACCAGGTCGGGCAAATTTTCCAACCACCAAACTGTGCAATCCAGTCTTGGCAACCTTGCCTTTTCCTAGAACCACTCCTTGACCCTCAATCGGTCGACCTTCTTGCCCTTTTCTAGCTCCACTAGAGCCCATCTCAGTCTTCCCCTACCCCTGGTCATGCTGCTGCCTTGTTCCAACAATACCACTAGATTGTCCATCCATGGTGTTGGATGGTGCCATTTTCCCACCCATCTTCCCATTGCCTTGATCAGCTACCCTAGCCATATTCCCATCTCCCTTGCCTTTGCAACCTTCTTGGACAACCCTTGCTCCTTAGAAGGTGCCTTGGTTGGACAATTTTCATTAGAGTGACTAAAGGTGTTGCAACAAGATCAAAATTTGGGCTCAAATTCATAAATCACCCTATGCATAAACACCTCCGCAGAAAATGGATTTCTAATTTGAACCATTCTTTTGAGTGGAACGGGGATATCAACCTCCACTAGGATACTGACACAGTCTCTCCTCTCCAATTCTTCAGTGACATGGTCGGTGGTGATAGGCCTCACCAACACAGATCCGATGATGCTTAAAGCCCTCTTGCTCCAAAATATGCCATTAAGCCTCAGAAAGGTAACCCAAATTGGAACCATCTCTTTGGCATGGAAATCAAAACACAATAGGATATCCTTAAAAAATAAAGGTCTCCCATTGATAGAGTTCGAGCCTCAATATTGCACCGATTCACAAGAAGTGGGCTGCTCACCATTTAGTTCATCCAGGCATTTCGATCCATCATTCCCTAGCTTCCCTTCATTAGGCCCAAATGGAGTTGGGCTAACCATTTCTGCAAGAGGGACACGAATATCCAAGTCTTCCACTAGCCCTTCTAGTTCCAAGCCCAAAAGATCATCCAACTCCATATAAATTTAACTGCCACCACTCGTACCCATTTTCCCAATCACCTTAGGCCCAATAGATTTTTTTTTTTTTTTTTGTAGAGCCCA
The DNA here is from genome assembly GCA_028571225.1 of Parsonsia alboflavescens. Classification (NCBI taxonomy): domain Eukaryota; kingdom Viridiplantae; phylum Streptophyta; class Magnoliopsida; order Gentianales; family Apocynaceae; genus Parsonsia; species Parsonsia alboflavescens. The sequence goes on along the minus strand of JAOXNR010039696.1, from coordinate 14,506 downwards.
ATCCGCCTCTATTCTTTTTTTTTTTTTCTTTGGCATATTGCGTCAACACAAGAAACAAAGAGAATTTGAGTTCAAAATGCTACCAACCTTCTACCAATTGTTAAATGATACTTTCAAAAACACCCCCCAATTTTCGCTATTGGTTAATGGCCGATCAGAAATTTGTGTTGTCTGTCTTCTTCACAACTTGTCCAAGAACAAACCACACTAAATACTAGCCAAAAACCTAAACCAAAAAACCAGTTTCGTCTTCCCCAACCACCAAAACCTCCAAACACAAGAAATATAGAAGGTGGATTCGGGAAGAATGAAAAAGGGCAGGGAACAAGCAAAAACTAACCTGGTATCATCAATAAATGCTAGCAAATGAGGTAGAAGAAACGCAGTAATGGCGACACCAACCCAAGCAGCTCTGGTGAAACGACTTTAATGCTCTAAAAGCTGGCTAGCACTTAGGGTGGTGCGAAAGGGAATTTTCCCTTTTTTGGTTTTATGGTAGTACCAGAGTTCTAATGGGTTTCTGTCTACTTCGTCTGAATCAAAGAGTGTGCTCTATTCTTGTTTTATCGAATTAGATCTTGTTTTTCTCTCTGGCTTTAGATGTTTAATTTGATTCTTGTAGGGTAATTGACGCAAACAGAATTGTGATTGGCAAATAAATCTTCCTTGTAATAAACTTCACTAGAACAAAACGACAATGTTCCTGAAGAAACTTGGAAATAGAAATCTTGTTGAATAAGGTCAAAAACCAACAAAGCTGCTTAATTAACCTAATCAAAAACCTAAACTTATTCAAAAAATTAAACCTAGTCTTATTCGGAAAAAAATAATGAAATTACAAAAAAATATCCCTAAAAAACAACAAATTACCAAAATGCCCCTAAAAACATGAAAACGCATGAAATTCCATCAAGACGACTTTGGATGGACGAAAAAGGCCCTACATCATAGCATAGAGGTGATTATTGTTCGTTGGGCCGTTTCGGGTCACCCAGTCAAATTTGAACCCAATCCGAGCTTAAACCAGTCGTCTCGAGAATCATGCCCGACATCATCAAACAGGCTGAATCAGGCTTGTATTCCTTGCAGTCGCTTGGATCTACGCAGACTACCCATCTTAGGCTTGGCTGGTGTCATGGCCCCGTTCCCCTTGTTCATTCTCCTTATCCAACTCTGCGTCAGTAATTTATTATTACTGCTTGTGTTATTTTGGTTGGTGTGAATTGGAGTTCGGGTGGGATTGAAGTTTAGTTTGATTCCTAAGTTGTTGTGGGGTACAAGAAACAGGTTTAATTCTGGAAACTTCTAGTAGTCTGAGATGTGGGTTCATACGTGATTTAGGGGAGGATGTGAGGAATTGATAATTGAATTGTGTTGGTGCTCAATTGTGGATTTTGTTTTCTCCAGAATTCTTTTCGAGGTTCAGCAAGTTTTCTGAACTTGGGTTGTCCAATAGCAAACCAAATTTGGGGTTTAAACAGAAGACTTCTCTTGTTACCTTAGACTATCCATGGGTATTGTCTTCCAGATGATTGAAGTGTTTAGTAACAGTGGAGGACGGATCTTTGCAGAAGGCCACGACTTGGGAGTGCAAAGTCATTACATATATGTTTGGAAATTGCACGTCAAATCCTGTTATATAACTCAAGCAAACAATCTACCCAAACAGAATATAATAATGAAAGAAACAAAACTTGAAGAACACACAAGAAAATTTGTTATCAAAGTTCACCCAAACGTGGGCTACGTCCCCATGTAGAGGCACTCTTTGAATCCACTGGACTTTTTTAGAAAATTAGAATACAATAACGATCTTCTCTCAAGATCAGGGCACAAAGAGATTGAGAACACTCACAAATATCAAGCCAAGATCTTCTCTCCTTTTCTTTTCTCCCTATTTCGTTTTCAGAGTGTATATTTGTGACTATCACTAATATAAATATGAAGCTTTTAACCTAAAAGCTGATCTATAGAAAAGACAAAAAAGACCCTTATATAAGATTTGGCTTCATCCGCCAACAATCTTCCAGTTGAAAACAAATATACTCGATGCACCAAGTAACTTTGCAACAATCTTCTTGAAAAGAGCTAGTAACCAGAATTTGTGCCTCTGCGATACTCCTCATCAATTACATGGAGTAATACCAATAGTAGTAGTACAGAAAATATGTTTTTCTCTATCTACTACCTTAGTTAATATGTCAGCAGGATTCTTTGAGCTATCAATCTTTTGTAGCTTCAACTCATTATCTTTTAATGGAGACTTGATGAAGTGATAACGCTTCTTGATATATCTTGTCCGTGAGTGATAAGCTGCATTCTTAGCTAAGTGCATTGCACTTTGACTATCACTCTATGGTGTACTTATTAGCTGCTTTCGATGTAGTTCCTCCATGTACTCTTGTAACCACATGACTTCCTTAGAGGCTTCTGTGATCGCCACATACTCGGCTTCTGTCGTCGATAGAGCCTCCACTTGTTGTACTTGAGATACCCAACTCATTGTTGTACTCAAACACATATCCCTAGAAAGTTTGAAGTGACTTGCTAGAGAAGTCCCAAACTGTTTTAAATTTTCCATGTTAAATCTCTTTAACACATTGCTCATATAGTCTTCTTGCGATAGCCATAATTTCTTATTTTTCCTATCCCTGATGATTGTCATGCCTAAGATATTCTTGGCCACTCCCAAATCTTTCATAGCAAATTGTGATGCTAAAGTCTTCTTCACTTCTGCGATTTTCTTCACATTAGAACTAGCCACCAACATGTCATCCACATATAAGGAGAGGTACATAATATCACCATCACTATACTAGTGAAGATAAACATAATGATCAGAGTCACAGTGTGCAAATCCTTTTTCTTCCATGAAACTTTAGGTACCATTGCCACGGAGCTTGTTTCAAGCCATACAAGCTTTTCTTCAAGCAACATACCATGTGGTCCTTACCTTTGACTTCAAAACCTTTAAGTTGTGCCATGTATAATTCTTCATCTAAGTCACCATGTAAAAACACTCTTTTTACTTCTAATTGCTGGAGATGAAGATCCTCCACTACAACAATACTCAACAAAACTCTTATTGATGTCATCTTCACTACTGGTGAAAATATCTCAAAGTAGCCGATCCCTTCTTTTTGAGAAAAGCCTTTAACTACAAGTCTCGCCTCATATTTGACACTACCATCAGCTTCATTCGTAATTCTGTACACCTAATTTTTAATACAGCCTTTTATCTATGGGCAACTTGGTCAACTCCTAAGTTTTGTCTTGAAGTAATGAGCCCATCTCGTCTTCCATAGCACGCTCTTGCTGCATGTGAGATGTATCTTTCTTTGCCTCATCATAAGTCTCAGGTTCTCCCAAATTTGTATACAAGACATGACTCAGAACAATATTTGATGATGGATAAAAAATTACCTTTTCCTTTCTCACATGTGTAGATCTCCTCAAGATAGGTACTTCAGAGTTGTTAGTCTACTCTGAATCGTTATGTTCCTCTTGAATTGCCCCTTTACTGGTAATAGATTCATCTTAAACCCCTTCTTCAGATGAACTCTGATTTGCTGGAATCATCTTCACGGGCATTGTATCTAACTCAACATATTCTAATTCTTTTATTTTTTCATGCTCTGTCTGACGATCCTTGTACATCTTTTCTTCTTGGAATACCCCATTCCGACTGCGAATGACTTTGTTATATTCATAATCCCAAAACCTATAGCCATACTCATGGCCACCATATCCGATAAAGACATACTTTTGGGACTTAGCATCAAGCTTTTTCCTATCCTCCTTGTCATTCAAAACATATGCAATACAACAAAAAACTTTAGATAAGAATAATTAACCTTTTTACTTGACCATTGCTCTTGTGATATTTCTCCATCCAATTCACTAGATGGACTCAAGTAGATAAGATACACAGCTGCATCAACTATAGCAGCCCATAAGTGTAGTAGGAGACTCACACGTCCTAGAATGGTCCTGTTCACTCTCTCAATGATGTCGTTCTCTTGAGGAGTTCTAGAAATAGTCTTCAACCCATGTATGCCTTCCTGACTCAAGTATTCTGCAAATCCTTATTTGTGTATTCACCATCATTATCAGAGTTCAGGTATTTAACTTGATAACTTGTTTCTTTTTCTACCATGATCTTCCACGTTTTAAACATCCTAAATACTTCTGATTTTTCTTTGAGAGCATAGACCCAAGTCTTTCTTGTCGCATCATCAATGAATGTGACAAAATCTCTTACCACCAAAAAAGAGTTCTGATGCCGGTCCCCATATATCAGTGTGAACCAACTCTAGCTTTTAACTTTTATTCTATCGTCCATTCAATTTAAAGTTGACTGCCTTTTGTTTTCCATAAATGCAACTCTCACAAAAATCTTACTCAACCTTTTGCAAACCTAGAAGCAATTTTCTTGAATGTAACTGCTTTGCACCCTTTTCACTAAGATGTCCTAAACGATAATGCCAAAGAGTAGATAAATTACCTGTAGCCACTGTAGTTGCAACCATGTCGCTAGTATTGTCTCCTTGAAGAAGGTAAAGTGTATCCATACGCTTTCCCTTCTTTACTACTCTTGCTCCTGAGGTTATCTTCCACTCTTCGCACCCAAAAGTTGTTACCAAACCTTCTTGGTCAAGTTTACTAGTTGAGATAAGATTTTTCTTCAATTCTGGTATATGGCTAGTTTCATGCAAAACTAGACGTCCTCTACTTGAGATGTTCATAGTCACAGTTCTTTTTCCAACAATCGGATATATGTGGTCGTTTCCCACAACCACTTGCCCAAAGTTCCCACTGACATAATCAACAAATATTTCTCTTTGCGAGGTGTAATGGAAAGAAGCAGCAAAATCAATAGACCAATTGTCTATCGTCAAGCCAAAACCTATAGATAAACACAAATTTTCTACTAGAGTTCATCACTAACCACATTAACTCCTTGATTCTCACCATATTGCTTCCTTTTGTAGGCTTCACATTGAAACCTTTAGTGTCTGATTTTGTGACAAAACCAACACTCATCTTTTGTACCCAGCCTCTTTCCCCTTGATTATGATCTACCATGCTCACTGAATTTTCCTCTGCTTTTAGTTCTTCCACGATTCTCCACAGCTAGTGCCTTAGAAGATGTAGATCCTAAAAAATGATCTCCACTAGAGACTTTCCTTCTTGCTCTTCATCCATGATGTGACTCACAGCATCAACCAAAGTCAAATCATCTTTCATGTTGCTTGAAATACCTTGCACTGCATTGTTTAACTTTCTGGAAGAGAACATAACAACAATAAAGCTTGAAGCTTTTTGTCCAGTTTTATGCCTGCAGATTCCAACTAACCCGTGACATGTGTAATATTGTTAATATGCTCTGCCATAAAACCTTTGTCAGATAGCTTCATATTAAAAAATTTCCTCAACAAAAATACCTAATTTGATGTAGATGGCTTCTCATAACTATTCGTAAGAATATCCATGGCTTCTTTTACAATTTTTGCTTTCATGATGTGGTAATTCGTCTTTTTCGTTAACCCTAAACGAATCGTGCCCAACGTCTTTCATGATGTGGTAATTCCATTAAGAACGTTCGATTTGGATTCCGCTATCGGATCCACTTCCGCTATCTCAGGTTTCCAACCTCAAGTGGTGAATAGAGATCTTTCTGATAAAGATAATTGTCAATTTGAAGTTTCCACCATCCGAAATCCTGCTCATCGAATTTATTGATTCTGATTTTCTCTTCTGCCATACCATTTGCTTTCAGTTGAACTTCACCGAAAAACCCTTGATGTTCTCAATTGGCCAACCTTTGGCTCTGATACCAATTGTTAGGAAATCGCACGTCGAATCTTGTAATATAACTCAACCAAACAATCTATCCAAACAGAATATAATAATGAAAGAAACAAAACTTGAAGAACATGAAAGAAAATTTGTTATCGAAGTTCACCCAAACGTGGGCTACGTCCCCATGCAGAGGCACTCTTTGAATCCATTGGACTTTTTCAGAAAATTGGAATACAATAACGATCTTCTCTCAAGATCAATTCACAAAAAGATTGAGAACACTCACAAAGATCAAGCCAAGATCTTCTCTCTTTTTCTTTTCTCTCTACTTCATTTTCAGTGTGTATATCTATGACTAGCGTCTCACTATCACTAATATAAAGATGAAGCTTTTAACCTAAAAGCTAATCTATAGAAAAGATTGAAAAGACCCATACATAATAGTTGGCTTCATCCGCCAACACTGTAGACACCTTTCTTTCTAATTTTCAGATTTTTTGAGCTTTAAATTTTCTTCTAAGTTCTCTTTGCCTTCAAGTTAAATTGTTGGATTCTTCCAGTAAAACATGGGAATATGAAGTGTAGTTTCTATGTTGGTTATGAATGTTGCATGTATGTGTAGAATCAGGGCAGCCTTCTCCTAGGAAGATAAAAGGGAATAAGCAAAGAGGAGGAATTGCAGCTGGATTCTAGCTGGTCATTTAGCACAAAGATATCATATGGCTGGAATGGGGGGAACCTTTTGATTAAGCCGTTTACTTCTAGTTACAGAGAGGCATCTTTTGTAATCTCTCTGTTATGTTGAGGCATCTTGGCAGCACTAGATTTAGTTTAATTTGAAGCTAGTTGAACCTCTCTTGTGTTAAGTGGATTCGATATGACATGGCAAAATTTATGATACCAATCCCAACTCATGCAATCATGTTCAGTCCTTTTATTTTATTTTGATAGTTAAAACTTTTTTAATTAGTAAACCCTATTAAGTTACCATTACATTTATTTAGTCTAAGTTATGCTTTGATTGACAAATCTTTGTAGCTTTTAAGTTATCTCACACTATCACTATTGTTCAACAAGTCACAAAAGAGGTTTTAATTAGCTCTCATTTATTTCTTTTAAACAACAAAGAAAAGAAGCATAAGCCCGTGATTTTGGAAACTATCTAATTATTATTATTATTATCCAGAATTAAAGTTTAAGGCATGGAATTTAGATTACATTTACTATGAGATTTGCTAATTCCAAATCTTATACAATTAAATGGTATCCTATTATCTTGACTTTGAACCTAAACATTATGAGTCATGTTAAAAGCCACAAAGACGATAAGCTGGAGTGCAAGTTGGAATGCTGTGCTGGAGTTGGAGCTAGTTAGTTAGATCTGATAGCTTTGTACATATGCAGCTATTTTATTCTTTCCCTCTTGCTTTGTATATTAAAGGCTTCACTTATGTAGAAGCTTTGCCGAGGCTAAATATAGAGCTTTAGCTATGACCACAGCTGAGCTTCAGTGGCTGAGCTTTCTTTTTCATGATCTTCATCAACCTTTATCCACTGCTATTCCAATTTTCTGTGATAATGATGCTGCCATCAAAATTGTGGAGAATTCTGTCTTTCATGAACGGACTAAACAAATTGAGATAGATTGCCATTTTGTTCATGAAAGCTATTAGTTGGGATTTGTCAAACCACTACCTATCTCTACTCATCTTCAACTTGCAGATGTTCTTACAAAGCCTTTGCACAGGCATGTGTTTCAGTATCTGGTTTCCAAGCTGCCTCTTCAAACCATCTTTGGAGAATGCAGCTTGACGGGGTGTTAAAAGCAACAAAGAAGATGAGCTGGAGCTGCTGAGTTGGAGTGCAAGTTGGAATGCTAAGCCGGAGCTGGAGCTAGTTAGTTAGATCTGATAGCTTTGTACATACGTAGCTATTTTATTCTTTCCCACTTGCTTTGTATATAAAAGGCTTCATTGATGTACAGCTAATTGTTAATCAGAATTCCAGATTGTTCTCTCTATTTTTTCTCTCCTGCAACAGTTTACATGTTGTTTTCAGGTTGGATTATGGAAATATTTATTACATGATTTAATTTCATATTATTAAAATATTTATATATCCTATCATATTGTGTTACTACCACATACAACAATATTTTTGCGGTTTACTTTTTGATCACCATTTATAAATACCATATATGCTTAAATGCTATTTAATTATACATTATCAAGTGTCATTTAAATATGACGTATACTACTCATACTGCTATAGGTCATATATTTTACGTTGTTAATAGCATCAAGCTAGCATTTAATATGGTGGAAAACATTTAATTATTACTTTTATTATATTTGTCGTAATTATCCATAGTATTGACATATGTCCTGAGGATTCTATTTAACTATCTTGATTCATAAATGTTTTATTTTTGAAGAAACAATAAGTCATTCTTGAATACTTATTATTCAAGCTATCCTAGTTCTAATTAGTGATGTGCTTTCAATTTAATCTTCAATTAATACTTTGAAGTCTTATGAAACGTTTTCCATAGAAATAATCAACTCTTGTAATCTTGATTGGTTTTCTTTACGGATTAAGTATTTGGTTCATATCTAGATTTTTTTAGGCGTGAATCATAAAGTTGGATTGTCCATGGATAGCCTAATTTCTTTTAGATTTCCTGATCTTCAATTATAACTATCTAATATCCCCAAGTGATAATTATTTGTTTATTCTTTGTTTAAGTATATTCATTTATGGTTTTAAGTCTTTCTTTTAAATTCTTATTCTTTATTATTCATTTACCCTTATGGAATATCTTGAACTCTTATTACCGTTACTTGACTTTTGAATTATTCTTGGATTAATCCATCTACAAAATATCATTATTTGTGATCATGAAAATGTTCAAATGAAATCTTGAACAACTTTCTTGCAATATAGTTATAGTGAATTTACTCCCTATTTTTCTAAAAAGGTCCATAATTGGATAAGCATATTTTATTCTTAAAAATATGATATTTTCCTAAGGGATGCTTTGGCATCACGATAGTCGGGTTTTCTCTTGAACGATCTCCATAATAATTCTAGAATATGGTATTTATAAGATTATAGACTGAACTTTTGATTAGAAAGCTTAATCACAGCACACGCTACTTTCTGGTTTTATGGGTAACCCTATGAGATACAATATTGTTTGAATCTTTACATGTCATTGCAGTTGTAGAGAGTTGGGGACCTTGCAAGGATCGGGAAGGTATTGCGCCAACGATCCTTGTGTATAGGCCAAGCTATAAAGTGATCTGGTATATCTATGTCAAGAGATTTGGCATGATGAAGAGTTCATTGTGCTATCCCGATGGTCCCCGTGGAATCGTGATCACGTCCGAAATAATAAGGTTGGTAAAGAGTTTTTAAAAGAAAAATCTATATGACTTCTTGTTTTATGAAATTCAAATACGTTCTTCGAGCGTATTGTTTTATGAATCTTATTCTAGATCAAGAAATAAGTTTTGATATATTTCTAAGGAAAGAAAAAAAAAAAACCTAAACATTATTCGCTTGTTGAGCATTTTTATGTTCATTCAGTTTTTTTTTTCTTTCTTTCTATTCTTTTAGGTTCCGTCTCGATGAAGCTTAATACGTTGGGGCTTGAGTGCTTTGTAGGGAGCATGATTATTGTTAGGTTCCTTAAAACTCATGTATTATAGATTCAGAATTTTTGTAGTTGTGAGTTAAGCATAAATTCTATACATTACATACATCGAGCTGAGAGTCAGATTCTTGTAATCCCATTTTAAAGCTTTCAGTTTCGAGTAGTGGCGTACCTAGGCCCCTGAAGTCAGAAGAGGCACAACTCGATCAATCTTTTTCAAAAAAAAAAAAAAACCCTAAACATTTATAAATAATATTTATTTTATATATGAATATAAAACTATGTATTACAATGGTTCTTGACTTGATTTCATATTTAAAAATTTTTGAATGATTAATTCATTTTCTACATTATTAAAAACGTCTCTTTCATATAAGTTACCAATATGTAAAGGGAATTATTTATTTCAATGCAAAAATAAAATTAAAAATCATCAAAAATTTAAATCCTAACAATTTATAATCTTAATGTTGAAATTATAAAAAAAGTAACATAGATTAGTAAAAAAAAAAATTATATTTTTCTTATCGAATAATCGTGAGTTGTGGTTAATTATCAAGATTGATAGAAAAAGAATACTTCTTAGAATATAGTTTCTTTTTTTTTAAGTAGTGCTATGAATATATAAAGTTTCTTGGTTATATAGAAGAGTTTTGGCTCAAAATTTAGAAACTAGAATTGATAAAGTTTCTTTTTTTAAAATAAAGTCTTTTATATATTTCCAAAACTGTGCTTAAGGCCTTAAAATTTTTTTACAATGAGCTAAAAGATTTTAAAGAAAAGTGAAATTTTTTTTAGTACCGAAATGGATAAGCATTATGAAATTCGATCACACTTTTAAATTGTTTAAATTTTATCCCAAATAATATTTTTTTAGACGCTAGTATCCTTAGATATACTAAACAACCAGTATCCAAAAATAAAGGTACAGGTTTGTCATTGGATACGAGTTGTTCCTTTGCCAAATGTATCGGTTGTTGGTCTTCAGTCATAGGTTGTTTGTCTTCATATCTAACCCTTTCACGAGTTGTTTAGATGTGAAAATGGTAACTAAGTAATTTCACATCCAAAAGTGGTTATATTTTAAAAGTTTTTAAAATTTGTCCATTTTTGAAAATGAGATAACAGAAGTGACCATCTGGTGCAATTTCTAAAGAAAGGCCACAAACAGACCTCCTCCAGGTATCAATCAGAGGAGAACCTAGAGAGGGTGATGAAAATACCTTTTGTTCAATTTCAATATCAATTAATTCACGAACGGTATATGCAACCACCAGCAGGGATCTTCAGACCACTGCCTCTATTCGCTCGCACAAACGACTGCCCTTTGATCGTCACACGAACAAAGTTTGGGATTTTGTAAGATAAATTGCTAGATTCAATCGTAACTTTTCTTTTCTCTGTTCAATTTTTCTCATAGACTCTTTGACATAATATATGAGGCGTTGAATAGAATGACAATAGAACAGATAATTCTAACGCAACTACCCTTGGGATTCAAACTATTTGAATTCCAAACTGAGCGGCTTAATAAAATTAGGTTTATTCCTATTCGTAATTTAGTCTAAACAACTTTATCTAATTATGTATAGGTCCTAAACGAGATATTACCTATTAAGCGATACATTCTGAATGTGTGACCTAATAGGTTCTCGTACCATTGGTAATTGACATAAACGATTTTTAATGTCATGTACAATAAGCGATGTCGACCAACACATTATTGTAATCCGATTAACGAGAATATCGAGAACAAGACAAAATCTTCCATCGTAAAAAATAACATGTCTTAATCTCTTTGTCCAAGAAGTCATAGAATACAAGTCATGGAACGTCCCATACTCGTAAAGTTCTGTATCTCAATTCTCAGCCTTGAGTAGATTAACTCAACCGAATATGATAAATATCACATATCTACTTATTCGAGCATGGTCATGCATTTCATAATCTTACTCAACCAAGAACGCTAGACATCAATCTCCTGTTATATAAGAGGGACAAATCCTATCTTGATCATTCAATATTCCACTGCACAAATTAGGACATACTCAATACATACCTTTATTATCCATTCAATTAAGAGTGGCATTTGACAATATCAAAGTATTGCAATCTTTCATTCAGGAATCTCTAATGATCTCAAGTCAAAAGATAAAACATAATTATCACAATGAAATCACTTATGTCACTTATATAACAATCCATGAAGTGATTTCAAGTCTGGTCAATCCAATACACAATAGTCTACATGTACTTATGTGATGATTTGATATCTCATATCTATGACAACCGTCATCAATTAGCACATATCAGTCTCACTATGTTATTAATATCTGAATTTCAATAACACTTGATTAGGGACATTTTAAGAATAGAAATAAACTATTCATAGGACATTATATAATTTATTAAATGAAATGCAAATATAAAAGTAAATTATATAATAATATAAATAGTATTATGATACAAAGTTATATCAATTAAGTAAATCATCATAAGATCTTAAGGCATATCCAACCATTTCCACTATAAGAAAATTTTGAACTTTTTAGAATGGTCAAAAGATAAAAATTTGAAATTTTTAGAATGGATCTATTGATATTAACTCAAAATCTTTGTGGCAGACTTGAAGAGGATGCTGGAAAATTGAGCAATGGGCAGCAGGCTTTGCACGAAAGAGGTGTACCAATTTTTCAGGCCCTAAAAGCTGAGGGTTACATGGTGTAGCATCATCTGGTCGGCATGGCTTCCACCCAAGTTCTCCTTCACGACTTGATTGGCTATTCAAGGCAAGTTGTCTACCCGTGACAAGCTTGCCTACCTTGAGACTGAAACTGAGTGTTGTCTTTGCCAAGGTAGCCATGAATCATATCAACACTTATTTTTTACTTGCCTCTTTACACAGACAATTTGGACACACATCTGAAAGTGGCTGGGCATACAAAGGTAGATTACCACATTGCCGGCAACCCTCAAATGGCTGAACTAGGAAGCACGTAGAACGACTTGGCAACCACAAATGAAATGACTTAGAGTAATAGCTACAGTCTATTACATTTGGAACCTTAGAAATAGAGTTATTTTTTATGGCCTCAAGGCCAATGTTTTGGTTGTTTGTTTTACGATTAAGACATAAATATACAGGGTATTATTCACCTTATGTCCTAGTATCTTATCCTCTTTTGACTTGGGCACTTAGTTTCGTCTAGCGTTCCCTTGTATATGCCCATCGGGTATGCCCGAATAACTTGTACAGTTTGATCTTTATATACACATTTACATTTAGATTAAAAAAAAAAAAATAGAGCCGTCATAAATAGATCTTTCCAAATCAAAGATACAAAAGTTGAAAGCTTAAAGCCATTATTCCACTCACCTTTGGAGCTTCACAAATTCAATCCAAGCTTCTTATTCTCCTCCTTGTTCCGTCAATTGAACTCCCTCTTGGTTCTCTGTCTTTGTGTCTCTCGTTTTCTTTCTTTCGCCCTTCTCTTCCTCATCTCTTGCCTGGAATTAAAGAGGGCAAAGCCTCAATCCCCAGCATGTGGTGTCAATTTCCTCAACCAAGCAGCCCTGCGATTAGGGCTAAGAAGTAGGTGGGCCAATCCTAGGTGGGCTCGAGGCCCAAGCAAATCAAGCTATCCTTTGTTGGGGGATACACAAGTTTGGGTAGAATGAATACTAGCTAGGCAATTCAATAGGCTAGGATGGGCTGGGCTTGGGGCATGCCAGTTCGCAGTTTACTTCGATTTTTTTTTTTCTTTCCTTCTTTACAAAATGATTTCTAGGGGTCAAAAATCAACATATTTAACTAATTGTTCACATATAAAGCTTTGAAAGTTTAAGTTTAATTTTTTAAAAAACTTATGTAAGTTGAGTTTAGTAAAATTTTAAATCAAGGTAAACGTAATTCAAAATGAATAGAAATAGATATTTGGAAAATGGAAAAAAAAAAAAAACTTGAATTTATTAATAACAAATTATTAAAAATACGTAAGACTAGGAGGACATGTTTACTTAAACCTCCTTGGAAATCAATTAAACAAATTACAATGAAAATACACTAATGGTTGTGAAGATATGTTTTTAAAAAATTACAAGTGTTGGAAAAAAAAATGACACTAAACATGATTTTAATTTGCACCACTTGATGGAGCTTCTTCTCCATTACATTCTCATTCCCTCCTCTTCCTTTGCCAACAACATAACCGTCCCTTGAGACTACTTTCTGGTTTGATTCAATCAGAAGTACACATGAGAGCTTCCAATATGTCGAGTGCCAATACATTTTATACTTATTAAGTACTTGACCTCCTTCACTAAAGGTACTTTCTGATGCCATGGTTGAAACGGGTGGAGTCAAAACATCTTGTGCTAATTTTGTCAAAGTAGGATTAGTGGCTTCTTCAGGTTAACTGTCTTCTTCAAAGATTTTTGTATAATTTGAATGGTAACTTGGTGATTCCTCTGCAGAGGCATTCTTGAACTTTAAGTAGACAAGAAGTTCATCTCGGGCTAGCTGCATGGACGGCTAAATTAAAGGTGGTTCCGTTAAAATCCATTTGCTGATCCGTGGATGAGGCCTTAGCTTGAAATAAGTCTTCTGGAAATCCATATGCTTTGTCATAACATAATCTAAATGTACAATATACACCTGATATGTCTTTCCTGGATCATCTTGAAGCTTTTGGCAACAATCTTCTTACCAATCCTGAGCGGACTGAAAGAGAGTAAGATAGTTGCACAATAATGTATTAGCAAATTGATTAGGATTGGCAAAGAAGATCTTTTCGAAGTTTGATTTAAAAACTGGTTTTTGGCAATTAGGAATTGCACTTGATGAACGTTATAAAACTACTTTTTGCATTCCTAATCCTCAATATCAATGGAAGGTGATGCCATTCAAGCTAAAGGTCACCCTTTCAATTTTTCAGAAAGCAATGATAAAAAATTTTCAGCCCATTCTTCATAGTGCTTTGATTTACATTGATGATATCTTTCTCTTTTCCAAGGACGATGAAGCCCATTTGTCACTGTTAGAACAGTTCT
>JAOXNR010039675.1:0-17462 GCA_028571225.1 Parsonsia alboflavescens | reverse complement strand
TATTGCAACTTTGATTTCCCCCCAGTTCCTCTCCAACAATTGGTATCAAAGTCAAGGTTCAGGACTTGGTAGGTTCCTAGGTTAGCAAACCTAGATATTGGAGTAGCGCAACAGTGCATGGTGGACTCATAACTCACAGGTTTCAATTTGGTTAAATTAACCAAAGTGGTCATCAAATTGGTTGAGCCAAGTGGCTGGTTGATCAAAGAGTGATATCTTAAGGAAATATTCAGGTTTGATCCCATTCAGAAAAATTAGGTAAAGACACAATTCGGTTAAGATGGTTTTCGACAAAGTATGACATAGAGAAATTCGATAGGGTTCGTAGTTTCAGTCTGTGGAAGATTTGGATGAGGTCATCCCTAAAGTTACAAGGATTGTGGAAGGCTGTTACAAAAGAATTTTCGGAGGAGTTGAACGCGTTCGACAAGGCAGAATTGAATGATAAAGCTTTATGTGCAATATTAATGAGTGTTACTGGAAATGTTTTTTGCGAAATTAAGGATAAAGATCCTATAGTAAAAGCTTGGAAGAAATTGGAGGAGTTATACTTTGAAAGATCCTGAAGAAGTGCCTTTATCTGAAAAAGAAGTTGTATACCCTTCGGATGAAAGAAGGTACATTGGTTAAAACTCATTTGGATGAGTTTAAATCAATCATCATGGATCTGGAGAATATCGATATCAAGATTGATAACAATGATCAAGTCGTAATTGTGTTATTTTGATTACCTGCATCATATGAAACTTTTGTTGATTTGTTGTTGTATAGAAAGGACAGTATTTTGCTAGATGATGTAAGTAGTGCACTAAAATCTAAGGATCTAAAAAGGACCTTTCAAAGAACAGCACAGATGGTGAAAGTTTGATGAGTAGAGGAAGAATATAGCAAGGGGATTCTTTCAAGCTGAAATCCAAGGATAGATCGAAATCCAGAATGAAAAACTTCAAATGTTTTGAGTAACATGAACATGGGTCACATTAGAAGAGATTACCTTAGATGGAAAGAGAAACAAGGGAAGCAAAATGTGGAGAATTTTGCAAATATGGTTGGCACGTGCAACAATTCTAACGATGATAATGAAGTAGGGGAAAAAGACTCAGATATCTCTTTCGACTTTGACTGAGCAAGGTCATCAATTTCTTGCAGGCAATGGAATTATTAAAGTGTGTAAAGGCTCCATGATACTAATGAAGGGTAAGTTGGATTCTAGATTGTATGTTTTCCAAGGAAGTGCGATTGAAAGGGAAGCTGTTGAAGCTTCTGGTAGTAGTAATCAAAATGAGTCTCAAGTATGCCATATGCATCTGGGTCACATGAGGGACAAAGGTTTGTCTATGTTGAGCAAAGAGAATTTATTGAAAGGATATAAGGATCAAGCTTTAAACTCTTGTGAGCATTGTGTGTTTGGTAAGTAAACAATGGTCTCATTCAACGAGAAGCAGTGCATGAGACAAAGGACAAGTTAGATTATGTACATTCAAACTTGTGGGATCCAAATAGAATTCCCTCCAAAGGTGGCACAACATGCTTCATAACTCTGGTCAATGATTATTCGAGTATGGTGAGGGTGTATTTTCTGAAAATCAAGGACGAGGTATTTCCAGCATTTGTTAAATGGAAGACAATGGTTGAGAAGCAGTCTAATAGAAAGATCAAGCATGTTAGGATTCACAATAGGTTGGAATACTGTAATTCTGCTATCAATGACTTCTGCAACAAGGAAAGCACAAGGAGACACCGCTCTTGTGCAAAAACACCACAAAATGGTGATGCGGAATTGATGAACGAAATACTTTGTGATATAGCACAAAGTATGCAATCATATTCAGGTGTAAGCAAGCATTTTTAGGCTGAAACAATCAATACAGTATATTATTCGGTAAACAGATCTCCATCGATGGCTATTGGAGGTAAAACTCCATTTGAAGTTTGATCTGGTTCCTCTGCTGATTACTCAAATTTGAGGATATTTGGGTGTCCTACTTATGCTCGTGTGAGGGATGGTAAACGTAAGTGGGGAGGTAAAGAAATGTACATTTCTAGGCTAAGCATCTGAAGGGAAAGTCTATAGGTTGTGATATATTAAACAAACGTCTCCAAGGATAATTATCAGTAAGGATGTTACATTTGATGAGACTGCTTCATTGGATGGGTAGAAGGAGAAGACAATGCTGGAAACGGATCAAGGTGTCAAAAATTGCATAAAGCTAGAGGTTGATGCTCAACTGGCACAGCCCTATAATTCGGAAGTGGAGGAGGTACAAAACCTTGATCCGAATGTTAAGGATATTGCACGAGCGTAGCAACAACAACAACGGCAATTGTATAGCATTGCAACAGATGGGGAAAGAAGACAGATCAGACCGCCACAACGGTATGCCCATGTAATTGATGGGAATCTTCTTGGATGTACAAATTTGTAGGATTTACATTGTCAGTTGTAAAGACCATGGATATGCAGGAATCTTATAGCTATAAGGAAGCTCTATCTAGTTCAGGTGCCTATCAGTTGGTTGGTCCTATGGATGAATAGATGAAGTCTCTTCATGATTCGCAGTTGTAAATCTTGTGGGCAAGGCAGAATGCTGACTCTCGTGTTGGTAGAGAGAGAATACATTTGAAGGGGAAAATTGTTGGGTTGTATTGTATTCTTAATTGAATTAGGAATATAGTGGGAATCCTAATTGGATAAGGACAATGTAGTTGGAGTTGGATTAGGAGTTATTATATTTCTGGTATATTCAGATAAGGAAGTGCATATCCTAATTAGATTAGGATTTGTAAAGTACTAAGGGATTAGATTCTATAAATAGGTGCTATTGGAGATCTTTGATGTAACCATTCATTCTCTAGTAAAATTCCCTGCCTTGTTTGAGGACTTAGGCCTTTTTGGCCAAACGTTAAATCCTTGTGTTGTTTATTTCTGTTATACTTTGTTTATTTTATTGCGACTTTGATTTCTGCATGATTCTTCCCCAACAATAATTGCAGAACATATATTGATCCAAATGATGTAGAATTTGTTAAAGTTGCAACAAGTGATGGTTTTGATATTCAATTGATGAATCAACCACCAAATCCTCCTAATTTAGATGTTTTAGATCTTGGATTTTTTAGAGCTATACAATCATTGCTAGAAAAGAGTATCTCAAAAATAATAGATGAGCTTGTTTTAGTTGTTGAGAATTCATTTAACAAGTTTTCAGTCCAAAAGTCTAATCTTATTTTCTCGACACTACAATTGTGTATGATTGAGATAATGAAAGTTCATGGATCTATGAAGTACAAAATATCTCACATCAATAAAGACGGATTGCAAAGATAAAGATGCTTAGTTACTCAAATTTTTTGTGATCTAAGAATAGTCCAAGATGTCTAACGTCTTCTGTCTTAGAGGTTGGATGTAATTTTGAAGGTACGTAAATTTGTCATATGTAACAAATTTTATACATGATTTTGCTATCTGATATAAATTTATCTGTTTTTAGTTTGCCTAAGTTTTTACTAGTGGAGTGTTTTTGAGGATAGGGGAGTTAAGATTCTTTCATCATGGCATGGAAGGATATGCTTTAGTTAGAAGAATGTATCATGTTAGTTGAAGAGATTAATGCAATTGATCCCAAATTCTTTTTGCAACACCAAAATTTACAATTCCAACTTAAGCAGGTGATGTTTTTGAAGAAATTGCTTTAGACTAACAAAAAGGTACTCAACCTTCAATCTTCTTGATAAGGTCCTACTTTATGCACTCTTTTTTAGGTTGAATTTATGAAGCTCGTATTACTTGCAATGGGGGCAGGAATGAACCTTCCTTATTTAACTATTTCTTGCAATGGGGAGGTAATGTCGGAGGTTTACAGTGAATTCTTGGTGTGCGTAAAATAGTAATATTCAAATTGATGGGAGAAACGGGCATGACCCGTACGAGTCAACCTAAACGGACACGACCTGAACAAAGTCAACACAAATGAGCTCAAGGCCCCAACCTTTAATACCTGAAATTCAAACTCAGGAAGTCAACAAGGAAAGGTGGGTAGCAACCTGCTACCACCGATCTCCCATGTCATTGACCTCCTTAATGAGCTGAGAAGAGGCCTTACCAAGCCACAACCTTCGACCTAGTGAGTTCCGACTCATCTCATATATCTTCCATATTACGACCAGTTGTGTGCTACTACGATCACTCGGCGCCAGCTCCCAAAAGAGATAGTCAAGACCTTTGATGTCCATAAACAGGTTGAGAAGTTGGTTTAGAGGTCGGTTAGCAATCTTGCAGTTCTCGACTAGAGACATGAATGGCAAGATATCCCAATCGAGGGAAACTCCACGATTCTAGGAGCAATATTATTGGATCTCACAATTATCCTAATTGTCTACTGCCACGTAATAGAGGAGCCCTAATCAAATAGGTAACTTCATCTTAATATATAATCAAATGATAATCAGTTTGAGGATAAGGATAGTACTTTTGGAGTTAATTACACATAATTACTCTCTCAGAATACTGACTTACGCATCAGAGCTCTAGCCTAGGCAACAACCCACTTCGGGGACCTACTTGTTTGCTTCTTAGGTTGTGACCATTAACTTCATCACAGTTTTGGGGTGACCCATAGGCGACTCTTGAGCTCCATCACTTCTGGCGCCGTTTGTGAGAAGAGCATTTTAAAAAGCCTAGTTTTCTTCTCAATACCAATACAATAAATATTACTCAATCACAACCAACATGCTTTCAGCTACCGTGCTGAGGTAGAATACCAGGCAGAACGCAATTAAACACTGGAGAGATAGTGCCGGAAGGCCCGACCCCAGTGGAGGACGCAAACAATGATCTATGGCCGGCCAACCAACGAAAGCAGCTTGGACCTACACGGTCTAGACCATCCCGGAGGATCCAGAGGAGCCGTTCTCTTGAACAAGAGAGGCACGACCTAACCAGAACAACAATGGTAATATTTCTAAACCAAAGAGTTTATGGAGAAGTCAAGTGTTCGTTCCGGCGGACCTCCTAGAACGCATGGTGCCAACCCTAGAAGGAATCTTAGGTAGACAAAACTATATGTCAACGGCAAGTACTCCTGTACCCTCTCAAAGGGACCCAAAGTCACCTCAGAACCAAGTTGATTAGAACCTTCCCTCAAAAGCAAGGAATGACCTCCAGGCTCATGAGGAAGGTGGGGAATAGGTCCAGCACAGGAGAGGTCAGGGGGGGGGGGGGATTGGGATTCCCACCTATGACTGACCTTAGAAAGACCTTAAGCAACGGAAAGGGTTATGACCTACGAGACAGGCTCAACCAAAGCCATATCACAAGGTCAGAGACAACATATTGGTCCTGAAGAGCAGGGGAGCTCAGTGAGAACTCCTCTTGGAGAAAGGATTCCCCTCAACGAAGCCTAATCGAAAAGATAGGCAATGATGCTCGAGGGGTAGGCCCCAATCCATTAAGTAGAGTGGCACCCCCCGCCAAATAGGAAAGAAATGGAGATTAAGAGATGCAGAGTAGAGTGGACCTTTTAGAGCCCTCACCATTTGTCCATAGTATCAAGAATGCTCGGATGCCACCAGGGTTTAAAGCTCCACAAGCGGAGGTAAAATATGACGGCACAGGAGAACCACTGAAACACATAGACAAATATGTGTCCTACATAGGGATGTTCGAATACCCTAACCATGTCAAATGTCGCGCTTTCCGGTGCACGTTGACCAAGAAAGCTCAATCTTGGTTCAAAGGCATTCTAGAAGCAAGTATCTCGAGCTGGACACAGCTAAAGGAGTTTTTTTTGAAAAATTATCAGAGCAGTAAGAGATGTGAGAAAGACATCAATGACCTCTTCAACATCAAACAAAAGTTTGGAGAGAGCACAAGAAGCTACTATAGTCACTTCAATGATGAGGCGGTAGAGATCGAGCAAAAGAACGATGCCATCTACATCAATGCCTTCAAGCAAGGATTGCAAGGGGGGTACAATCACTCCTAGAGAAATTGATAAAGGTCGAAGAAACAGTAGTCCAGAAGAAGATTCCTAGTTTTTCCTCTGCCACTGAAAAAGACAACAAAGGGCTCCCAAAAAGCCCTCATACCTCAAAATGGGACACGAAGGACCCTCACTCCATGGGAATGACCTCATAACAACTCCCCTCACGACCTCGCAAGCCAAAATATTGGTGGTAATGGAGAATAAAGGTTTCCTGAAACCGCCAAGACCTCTCAAAACTCCCTTGGCTAAAAGAGACCTTGCCAAGTTCTGGCACTAGCACAAGGACCATGGACATCGCATAGAGGATTACTTTGACCTCAAGGGCAAGATTTTGGAGGTTAATAAAGGAGGGCCACTTGCAAGAGTTCTTGGCAAGAAATACAAGCAAAATGGCCACTTCCGGCATTGCGTTGCTTCATTAGCAAAATGGCTGACAAAGGGGAAGAGTTCTACGATGTCATAAGGAAGCCAAAAGAGTTTCAGTGGACTGAAGATTGTCAAAGAGCTTTTGGCAAATTAAAAGACTTCACACAACTTTTTTCTCTGATTTCTGGGGATTAAATTTTGATGTATCTAATGGCAACAAACAAAGTTGTCAGCTCGGTGTTACTTGTAGAAAGGTCAGGTTTACAATTCCCCATTTATTATGTAAGTCATTTGCCCAAAGGTCCTGAAATTAGATATTCAGACCTCGAAAAATTTTTGTACCATTATTATTACTTCAAGGAAGCTAAAGCCATACTTTAAAGCTTACCCAATAAGAGTGTCAACCAATTTGCCGCCAAAACAAGATTTGAAAAAGCCTAAGCTATCTGGCAGAACAATGAAGTGGTCTCTCGAGCTCTCAAGATATCAAATTGAATTTGAGCCAGGGAAAGCAATCAAAGCTCAAGCTCTCTCAGACTTTGTAAAAAAATGCACAAGAGCTCCACTGGAACTCACAAGCACTTGTGAAAATAATATCTAGACCATGGACACAAATGCTCCACTAAAATGGAAAATTGAGGTGCAGGAATTGTATTGATCAGCCTTGAGAGATTGAGAATCCCTTACTCTGTAAAGTAAAACTTCCTAACCTCGAATAATGAATCCAAGTATGAAGCTCTCTTAGCTGGTCTAAGACTTATAAGAGCTCAAAAAGTGCAAAACATTGCACGTCAAAACTGATTCACATGTTATAGCTAACCACGTCGCTAGGGAATATGAAGCTAGAAAGGAGAACATGATCAAATATCTCGGAAGAGTAAGGGATATAGCATCAAAACTTGAGCATTTCCTTATAGAGCAAATACCTAGAGAGCAAAATGCGGAAGTAGATGCACTATCTAAAGTCTATCGAGAGATAGCCGGAACGAAAGCAGAGCTTCCTATGGAACAATTATAGTCTCCCAGTATAAACAAAGAGGAGAACCTGATTATAGGGGATCAAGCAGACTAGAGATATCCAATCTACAAATTCCTCAAGGATGGCCACTTTCTGCAAGACCCCAAAGAAGCTCACCAAGTATGGAGGTGGGCATCTCGCTATGTGATCATAGGAGAAGGCGAGGTGTACAGAAGGTTATACACATGGTCATTCCTAAAATGCCTAAGCAATGGAGAAGGATAGTATGTCATTAAAGAGGTACGTACTGGAATATGTGGATCACATATAGGAGCAAAAACGGTCGCCAAGAAAATACTAAGGACGGGATACTATTGGCCTTCAATGGTTTCAAACTTTGAGAAAGCCATACAGAAATGCACAAGCTGTCAGCTACACGAAAACAAATCGCATGTGCTACCAACAAGGTATCAATCCATTAATGCACCGATACCTTTTGATATCTTGGGTATTGACATTCTACGACCCTTCCCGAAATGAGTGGGGGGTGTTTAATTCCTAATTGTTGCCATAGAATACTTCACCAGAGGGGTTGAAGCTGAGCCAATGGCAGTAATTTCATTGCCAAAGTCCAGTCGTCTGTGTGGAGGAACATCGTGTACAAGTTCGGGATCCCCCGAGCTAGTATTTCGGACAATGGATGACAATTCATTAGCAACCCATTCAAAACTTTTTGCAAAAACTTGAGCATTGAGCAGAGGTTAACCTCTGTGGCTTATCCCCAAGCTAATAGACTAGCTGAGGTTACAAACAGAACCATCCTGGAAGATCTTAAGAAAAGGTTCATCGTGCTAGAGCAGGAAGGTCGTAAACCTTCTTGGCTAGATCAAATTCCAAGTATGCCTAGGAAAGCTACTGGAGAA
Source organism: Parsonsia alboflavescens (assembly GCA_028571225.1). Classification (NCBI taxonomy): domain Eukaryota; kingdom Viridiplantae; phylum Streptophyta; class Magnoliopsida; order Gentianales; family Apocynaceae; genus Parsonsia; species Parsonsia alboflavescens. The sequence continues at coordinate 9,231 of JAOXNR010039675.1, read as the reverse complement.
ACACCCTTTAGTTTATGCTTTGATGCAGAGGCCATAATGCTAGTTGAGGTCGGAGTGAAGTCCTTAAGAATGAATGAATATGATTCAGTCTTAAACGATTGGGAGAGAATGGCAGAAATCAACCTCCTTGAGGAAGTCAGAAACAAAGCAATGGAGGCTGATAGAATGTACAAAAAAGCAAGTTACAAAAATTTTTTCAAAAAAAAAAAAATGAAAGAAAAGCATTTCACAGTTGGAGAAATGGTCCTCAAAAGGTCAGATGTTGGAAAACAGGGACAACTAACCAAGCTATGAGAAACCTAGGAAGGACCTTATATAATTCAAGAAGTCCACAAGCGAGGAGCAATAAGCTTGCTGATCTCAAAGGAAGACAAGTCCTAAGACCTTGGAACATTTTCCATCTAAAGAAATTCCATGCCTAAGGCTTTAAGAACCTCTCAGACCTCGCAGTCTTCTTGTTCAGCCCGAGAAACCGTTTGAATGGACCTCGCTGAATAGCTAGATGACCTCCTTGACCTCTTCAGCTTAGTGTGAGCAAGGCATGAATAAAAGATAAGTTTTTTTAGAGGCTATGGAGATCTTATTTTCATCTTGTTTACCTTAGTTTCAAAAGGAATTTAGTTCATTAAGCAAATTCAAAATCCTAATGCGAAGGCAAGATATATGGGGAAAGTAAAGTTGCTATAAAATAAGAGGCCAAAAATAGACCTCAGAACAAAATATCCAATTCAACAAAGCAAAAAGGAAAAAGAGAACATCCAGTGTTGCCGATATAAAGGGGACAAATAATGGGAGACCCTATTCTATTACAAGGTCTTCCGCAGATTCGTTGCTGGTGGACGAGAAGCTCATCATCATCATCATCCTCTTCTAGATTTACTTCTAGGATGATGACACTTGAGAAACCTACAAGGTAACAGATAATATGTTAGAATGAAGGTCTACCTGAGAACATGAGGGCAACTTGGAAAAGATCGAGTACCTCTTTAGAATCAGTATGTAAAAGATGACAGAAGAATTGAGTAATCAAATCTCCACAGCCGGGTAGAGTCATATCTTAGGGACAAGCATAGGCCACGAAGGGAACATCCAAGACCTCATTCGCTACAACATCCACCTTGGCAAGAACCTCCACCAGCTCCTTCCCCTTTCTAGAAGGGCCTTCCTCGGTTCGATCCTTGCTGAGAAATTGCTACAGGATCCTCTTTGTCCCATAGGGAAGAGGTCCAACAACCTCTGGGTAATATAACCCCTCGTGGACCTCTGGGTATATCTTCAGGTCTCCAGTAAGCACCCGAAGCTTATCAACCACTTCCACATAGATTCCATAGAGTTGGGGGAGAAGGATAGCTTTTTTTAATCTCGGAAGGCATGCACCCCCTCAAGCTTGGCCAAAAACATTTTACCTTCTTCATCACAGAGGGACTGGAAATCCTCCAGCTTGGCCTCGAGCTCCTAGATGTGCGCTTTCTGCTGGTTACTGAGCTCGAGCAGCTGTTGGTTCTTCTAGTCAACCTCCCCGGGATGGAGAACATGGCTTGGCTATCAACCTTGGCCCCATCAATCTCCTTCCTGCAAGAGGTTGAACAAGTAGAGTGGGCATTGGCCTTCTCAGCGAAATCCTTGGCCAGTTGAGCCTTCTCGTCTTGGAGCTCTATGATTAGGGTGGAGAACTCCTGAACCTGCTTATCATTCTCCTCCCGTCTCCTTTGCTGCTCTCCAAGAAACACTTGATTCTGCAACCAGAGAGAAGGGAGGTCAGTATTAAAGATAAATGGAAACAAATCAGCTACCAAAATAAAAGAAAAATTGAGAAGACTTACCGCAGTATGGAGGGATGTAGTAAAGGTGGTGAGCTCCATATCAGTGAGTTGCCAGGATATTTCCAGATCAATCGATAGCACGCACCCCATTAAGAATGATTGGGAGTGTGAAGATTGGAGAAGAGAGTCCGAGGACTCCAGTGGGAGGTCCAGGACCCATCTCGTAGTTCCCTAGCCTCTTCAACGGCGGTCACACGCCATGGAACTCCAGCCTCAACCTTGAGGTCGCCAGAGCCTTCCCCTTCCTGGAGGAGTCTTCTTTGTGGATTGAGAGGGAGGAGAGAAGAAGGAAATCCTGATCTTCACAAGCCTCTCAGACTCCCGTAGAGCAACGACCTCGACACCCCTCTTCAAGGCGGTCCGGGTCCTATCAGCTACCTATTTTCCCCTGGCTTGGGGAATGGGGATTTTGGTTAGAGCGGCAGTAGGGGCAAAGGCAGTGGCAGTAGTGGCTGTGGCTGTAGAAGAGGCACCGTCAGTGCCCCCAACCCCACCAGCAGGAGCTTGGGAAGGAGTGCATTTCAAGATCCAGGAAGTGGTCCTCTTTGTTTTCAAAACCCAGAAAAGAAGCTATCAGTACACAAGAAGGGGGGGCAAGGGCGGGGAGTTAAGACAAACAAAAAAAAAAATGTAGAAAATCTCCCTACCAGAGGGGGAAATCCAAATAGCTCTCCTAGCAGAGGGGAGGTCGCGCTCTGTTAGATTCCCTAGTATAGCAAAGATGAAGATAGGTGACGGGGTAGTATAGTAAGGCACACCTAACAATGACATCCTCAGAATTGGCCAAATTAATCAAGGTGGCTCTGTGTTTTAGCTGCTCGCTAGTTAAATTAGGGAGCTCGTTGAAGCAAGAGTTGTTCAGATTCCGGTCCAGATAAGGCTTAGACCGAACCAGATTGCTTGGAAGTCTGGCAAAGAAAAAAAGATTCTTCCAATCCCCCACGGAGGACTGGAAGAGACCTACCAACTTATAGCTGGGGTTAAACTAGAGGTACACCTTGGAGGTGTTCTTTCAGGCCGAGGAGATGCCTATCCTAAAGAAGCTCCTAAAGAGCTCCAAAGAAATTGGAACTCGAAAGAGATGGCAAGTCGCAATGAAAAAAACTACAGCCCGAATGGAGTTAGGGACAAGCTGGGGAATGGGAAAGTCCCAGAAGTAAGCGAGGTCCAAGAACAGGGGGTGCAGGAAAGGTAGAAGAATACTACCTCTAAGGCTGTTGACGTAAAGCACTATGCGTCCAGTACATCAACTATAAGGGCACTTGCCCTCTATTGCAGCGACAATGTAGCCTTTTTCTAACCCCCTTTCTCCACAGATTTCCAAAACTATCGGTGGAGTCCAAAGAAGAAGACGTGGAGAAGGCTTCCACCTAGGAGAGCTTATAGACTTTGCTCTTGACTAGTTGAGCTGTTATAGAAACTAGGGAAGAATAGAAAACGCCGTTCTCCAGATCAACAGGAGAAAGAGGAGCTGCAACCTCTCCAGAGCAGAGAGGAGTGTTGGACGTAGAAGACAAAGCATGAGATGTAGAAGAGATCTCTAATTTGGGAAAAGATGAAATTTTTCAAAAAAAGGTAATAGAGGGGGCAAAAAAAAAACTCACTTTTTGGAATTTCCTCCGAAGGTTAAGAAGGTTTTGTTCTGGGCACTGGTTTGCCTGCTTGACAGAGAAAAAGAAGGAAGCTCTAGAAAAAAGAAAACGGAGAGTATCGCAGAAAGCTTGTGAGAAGAGAGCTTGCCAAGCAGAGAGAAGAGTTTAGGTATGTCCTAAAATCTTCAAAAGACTCCTAATTTATGTGAGATAAGGAGTCCCTTGGATTGCTGAAGAGGATCCGGTATGTTTGGAATCGAGGTAACCACTGAAACGGATGGGGCATGTCTCCGCCCAAAAACTAGCCGTTACAAAAAAAACGATGCAACCCTCCAGCAGTCGCAACTTTAAGATGGTAATTTTGGCCCCACGGTCTTTGAGCTCGTTGGGCCTAAAGGGGGGTAATGATGGGAGAAATGAGCATGACCTCGGACGAGTCAACCTAAAAGGGCACGACCCGAGCAAAGTCAACCCAAATGGGCTCAAGGCCCCAACCCACAATAGCCGAAAGTCAAACTCACTAAGTCAACAAGGAAAGGTGGGCAGCGACCTGCTACCATCGACCTCCCAGGTCATTGAGCTCCTTAAGCGGCCTTACCAGGCCACGACCTGTCTCATACATCTTCCATGCAACGACCAACTGTGCGCGACTCCTAACAACCCCTATGAGCTTGCGATCACTAGGTGCAACCTCCCAAAGATAGTCGAGAAATTTGACCTCCACGGTCAGGTCGCAAAGTTGGTCTAGAGGTCGGTTAGTGGGCTCGTAGCTCTCGACTTGAGATGTGACTAGCAAGATATTCCAACCTAGGGGAACTTCAAGATTCGACGGGATATTACCTGATCGCACAAGTATCCTAATTTGCCTACTATCATGTAATAGAAGAGCTCTAATCAAAGAGGTAACTTACTTCATCTTAATATATAATCAAATGATAATCAGTCTACAGATAAGGATAGTACTTTTGGAGTTAATTACATAAGATTACTCTCTCAGAATACTGACTTAGGCATCGAAGCTCTACCCCAAGCAACAGCCCACTCCGGTGACCTACTTGTTTTCTTCTCAAGTTGTGACCATTGACATCATCACAGTTTTGGGATGACCCGGAGGCAACTCTAGAGCTCCATCACAAATAGTTTAAGAAATTGATCCTCAAATTTTGAAAAAATGGTTCTTGCACCTTAAATCCCTATTTGTTGATAATAATATCCTTTAGAGTTTTGGTTATTAGACTTTATTTGTCCATCAAATGTGCAGGAGATGACTCTGCTGAATCAATTATACTGGAGACACTTTTGACGTATTCGGTGAGGAGCAGCTATTTCTCTGGCCTCACTGACCTGAATTATCAGTGTAGTCTGAGTTGGTATTGTTTCCTGTTTTCTGGCATTCAAGTTCATTAATTCTCTGACTTGGATTATCAGTGTGCTTTAGATAATTTTACTGTCTCCTTAGTTCCCTAAGCTGTTCCTATTGTTTCATACTCTAGTTCCATCTTTTTCTGCCTTTACTCCATGGCTTCTTTTGATTTTCTCCTTAAAGTTGACTTCCTTTCTTGAGTTGACTCATGGGTCAGTTATATGACTAGAATCCAGTATCGAACTTGTGGAGAACAGTGATTTTTCTCTCTCTTGATTACTTTGATGTCTTTGATCACTTTGAGATAAAACTTGGAACGGACATGTTTTCACCCTATGAAATCGAAACAACAATGGAGTTTGCAGAATAGGGTGAGTATTGCTGAAGTTATACAAAATTGCCTGATATTGATGAGACTGTATATTGGAATTGTTAGTCCTGATTCTTGCTTTATCCTTTGTTGACCATGTCAGGTTTCTGTCATTGAAGTTGTTGTAAAACATATAATCCGGTTCGGTATTCGTGGCGTAATAGGAGCTGGTGTTTTTGTCCTAACCGGACAAGTTGCGAAGAGTGATGCTGGACCTGCTGTCTGTTCTCTGCTATACAGAATTTGCAATGGAACTTCTTGTTTCTGTAGGATCTTTTGCTTATTAGGAGTGGAATTGAGTGATTTTGAGTTTTTTTTTTTTTGTTGCGTTTGGAATGTTTCTCTTTGTCATTGGAATTGTTAGTAATCAATTCATTTGGGTTTCTCTTTGTCATTGGAGTTGTTATACAAGTCATGTAAATCATTTCATCCTAATGTTGTATGCAGTAAAATGATTCTTCAGATCTCTTTGAAAATATATTTCTTTTGCCAGATAACTCCCATTTGATCTGCAAGAAATTAAGTCATTATACATGACAAACTTCAGAGATTGACTGATCCTGTTGAAGAAAATTTGAGAGAAAACCAGAGATTACATAAAAATCTTCAAAATAGCTCACCACATGAAAGACCCATGTTTAACGCAATTAAGACTTTACCTGTTCTTTTGTTTCTCCCTTAATGGATATTAACTCCTAATACGTCTTGTTTTCTATAGCACATGGCCTTATTTACATTTTTAAATTCAAAGCCATCCCTATTCTAATCATGTTATATTCTTAATTATCCTATCAACAGTTTTCTTGGTTACACTTGGAAATATACCACAAAATTCTAGTCTTCTCCACATGATGGCCTACACTTATTGTTTTTCCCCCTATATTTTTAGTTTGCATGTGCAAAATGAATTCAAAGAATGATTTCCAATGTTTCAAACGTCATTGTTTCCGTAATTATCCATATCCTTTTGGCAGTAAGATAATTAGTCTTGCCTTGCACCATATAAGGCAAACAAATTAATCAAGTAAATTACCAAAAGAGATGTAGTTAATCAAGTATCACATTCCCAACTGATGTAAATAGAATTGAAAAACAAAATTAAACAAAGTCTTAGTAAAAAGCCATAGGGATCCAAAATTTCTACAACTCCATTGCAAAAAGTTGAAGCTCCTCTTCTTTTGAAATTTCTCCTTGTCATCAGCTTTAACATTAAAATTGATGCTGGTATCAGCTAGAGCAGTCAAAGTGGATGGGGCACTTGGGGCCAGCCAGACTGTATCCCATATTTTTGAAGGATTGGATTTGGAAAATCTGATCTTAACTTTTTAGTCTGTCCCTTAAGGGCCAAATGCCAACGACGGTTTAGAAAGTGTCAGGTTGGGCTGGCTCTGGTGGATTTAAATATTTAAAAACTTACGGTATTTTATAATTTATTTATTATAATTAAAAAAAGTACATACTTTCTATTATTATTATGGTATTATTGTTTGCAGTAGTATTTTTTTTCTTATTGAAACTTAACTCTCTATTTGGTTTTTTTTAGTTTTTCTTTTTCAGGACTCCAATAATTTTAAATCCTAAAATTGATTTTTTCATTATTATTTTTTGCTTGTATTTAATAATTTTCTACATTTTTCTCTAATTTTCTGTTCACTTTATTTACCATCTTTTGCATTTTTTAAAAGTAGTGTGAAAATTGAAATCTTTTATTTTAAATATTTTTTAAAAGTAAAAAAGAAGTTTATATATATATAAGGGCTAGCCCGTCCCTTCCTGTCCCGTCCATTGACCCTTGTGAGGTTGGGTTGAGTTAGGATTTTGATGACCCTTCAAAAAATGGGATTGAGTTGTCCCGACTCTTTAAATTTTCTGGTCCCTGAGATTGGAGCTGGGTTGGACTGGGTCAATCCTAATTGATAGCTCTAATATTAGCAGGCCTATTCAAATCGATCATTTTTTTCTTTAGTAAGGTCATTTCATCAATTTGAATATTGCTTACTTTCCTGTTCTTCTTTGCGTACGTGCTCACCATGGAGCGCCACTCGCAGGTATCTTTTGTTGGATTCTTCACATCAATCTGAATATTTCTTAGTTTTTGGTTCTTCATTTTGGAGTTCCCGCCTTGGAGCACCACTCAAGGGTTCTTTTATCAAATTCGCCTCATTGATCTCAGTATTCCATAATATTTCGTTCTCCACTTTGAATCACTCATCCTATAAAAATAAAATAAAAATGTTGAACTTGCTGAGTGTATTGCCTCCTGGTTCAGTTACTGTAGATAATGCCATAGAAACAAACTTAACAAGCAATTCTTTCAATAATTTCAAGGTATGTGAAATTTGAAAGACAACATATCCATGTGCAGTAGATAAGAAGCATAGGAAAAATATCGAAAACCTCCATTTCAGGTCAATCAAAGATTATTTGTTTGCGACTTTGAGTACAAAACGCATTTATTTGGCTACCATGTGATTTTGTCTATACCAAAGAAGACTTCAGGAAATATCAGTTCTCACACACAATATGGTTTCAATGCTTTGTGTTAATCAATTAGTGAACTGAGGTTACAACCAAATTTTTGTTGTTTATTGTTTGATCGCAACTTATTGTTCTTAGAAGATGAACTGATTCTTGTGAACTCCAGCTGAAACTCTTGCAATTATCTTTACAAAATGGCTTTCCTTCAAGTGTGATTATAGAGAATCATTTGAAAACTTGAAGTTTTTTCTGCTTCTAAGAGTGAGTGAACAAGATGTTGGGTTTAATTGTAATAAGGCCCAAATATATGTTCTAATATAATTAACAATAACTGAAGATTTGTAAACTCTCTGTATTATTCTCTCTCTAGAAAACAACCTTCACCTAACAATCTTGAAGCATTATCTAACTTTTTGATTCGTTGGTTGTTTTGAGCAAGTGAATAGTCCATCTTGTAGCTCTCGACGAGAGGAGTTCAACGGGGCAAACGGTTTCTTGATTGGAGTTTTGAGCTCACCGGAAACTACAAAAAACCGTTCGGAAGTCGCAACCTTTGAGCCCAGATTCCGGCTAACTCAGGTGGCGGACTCCGGCGATACCTGTTGGGCTTTGTTCCTTGCAAGGAGATGAATCTTTTGACACCAGTTTTGCCAGATTTGGTGATCGGACAATGGAGTTCCGATGACTGGCATTTGGAAGATCGAACCAGATCCGGGTCGGACCTGTTTTACCAACCCGTTGACCGTTGACATTTTCGACGCGCCATTTCTAGCTATTTCAACCATTCTGGACTCATTGCTTGACTGTGTGAGCTTGCTGGAACTCGGGTGCATTCGTTTCAACCCTTGCATACTCCTTTATTTATATATTTAAGATGGCTAAGAGTGAACCACTAGAAATTTTTAAACTAGAATCATTTAGTGGTACTAATTACACTAGAAGGCGTCGAGCAGTGCAGCTTTGGCTGAAGCATAGTTTTATATATTATACTATGCTTAGCGCCTTTGAGGAGACGAATGAGGAGGTTGACAGGGCACAGTGGGATAAGGATGAGGATTATTGTAGGGATTATCTCCTGAATTGCCTATCAGACCGTCTGGCGGACTCCTATACAAAGATTAAGACAGCTAAAGAGATTTGGGACTCTTTAGATACTCGTCTCCACAAATGTGAGAAACTATCCAAAATTCATCTGGGGAATAAGTTCCTCAATTTGAAGTTCAAAAGTGACATAGAGATGACTCCTTAGGTCACCGACTTTGTAAATATGGTGGAAAAGCTGAATAAAGAGGGTTTCGGAATTACCGATACGCTTCTGGCAGCTACTATCATAAATAAGCTACCTACGACCTGGAATTCCTTCAAAACAGAAGTGTACAAAAGGAAGAACAGAGTTGAACTAGAGGAGCTTAAACGACTCATCGTCATTAAGGATGAGACGCTTGCTGTGACCAATATGGAGCTAGTTGGGGAGCCTCATAGTCAGTCTCAAATTCAGCCTTTGGCGACTCAGGCAATAGCCAACTTTGCCCATCAGCCCAAAAGGTTCACAAAGAAAACCAAGTTTAGGAAGAGTGAGCCTACTAAGTTGGAGGCCAAAAAGCC
>JAOXNR010039644.1:0-20303 GCA_028571225.1 Parsonsia alboflavescens | reverse complement strand
ATATATAGGATTGCTATAAAACGCAACTGGCGGAGCGCAACTGGAGTGCAACAGCCAAAACGACGTCGTTTTGGCTGCGAAATAAGTGGATGTATCCTTCAGGCCCACTTATTTCGCAACCAAAACGATGTTGTTTTGACTGTTGCGCTCCAGTTGCGCACCGCCAATTGCGTTTTATAGCAATTCCGTTTATATATATATATATATAAAGAGGACTACTAGTATAAATAAAGGATTAGTATAGATAATATTTTAGTAATTTAAAATATTATATTAAAAAAATAATATAAATATAAAACTAATGAAGAAATCATATATTAATACTCTATAGTACTATTTTATTTCTATATTACTTTACAAACTTGTTATTTTTATCTTTTAATAAAAGTAGTTTTATAATATTGTTAAACTAATTTATTTAATGAAATGTGACATACTTTTTTCTTTTTCAAAGCTAATGGTTAATGTAAAATATATTATGTATTTTATATTTATTTATATAATCTCAACTACATTTGTATTGTTTAAATGAGTGACGTTTAATATACATAATACTTATTATACTAGGTACAATTACAAAGAAATTAATAATAAATAATATATTTTTCAAAACTTTTAAGGAACATTATAGATTATTTTACTTATATTTTAGTAAAGTAATTGTTTTAAATATTACTTAACTAAATTATTAATGACCCGTGGTTTCCTAAAAGAATAATATAATATGTACATTATTACACATAAATATATGTATAAATGACTTAAAAGACCCAGAGTATAATGTCACATATATATATATATATATATATATTCATAATACTTCTATTCATCTTTTTCTAAATAATTCTACGTGATACACTCTTTCACAGAGAAAAAACAACTAGTAATTATTAAATATTATGAAGAAAAGATGAATAAGATATATGATTTGAAGAACTAATAAAATATTGTATATAATATTTTATTTTTCATCAAGACTAATAGTCTATTTATCCTTTAACAAGGTGATTTTTTGAATGTTTAATTTCTCAAGGAAATGTAATGCAGCATCCTTTTTTCTTTCATAAAAAAAGAAAATAATAATGTATATATTGATGAAAAAACACTCCTTATTTTTTCATTTGGAAGTTGAGATGTAGCGATCTTTACTTTTATGATATTTAAAGGATTTATGCATCCTTTTTAAATTTATGTACAAAGTCATATATTTTATTATTCCATCCTTTTATACTCGAATTAACATATAGTACTATATTGAAGTTTTAAATATATGATTATAGGATTAGTTTGAAAAAATGAAAATTAAAGTTTAACATTCAAGAACTTTCGTAATATGAGAAAGATGTAGTACTTTTTTATTATTTTAAATTTACTTTTTATTATTTAAATTATTTAACAAATGCTATGTATTATGAAAATAATGACTTATTACATTTTTGTTAGATTAGTATGAGTATGAGTTTGAGAGAGTATAACTAAATTATATTTATTTCTAGACATATATTTTATAAATAAGGAATTTGATTGAACAATCATTATATATTTTTGAAAATGTTAAAATTTGTCATAATAATTCAAGTGGTTGTAGGCTGTAGCAACTGATATATTATCTATGATTGTAGGATCAATAATTCTTACTTATAACATAAATTTTGTTTGAATTTTCTAACGGGTCGAGTCAAACCTAACCTGTTGTTGGACCTGGACTACGGCGGGTCTATCTGACCCGTTGCAGGGTGAGACCCATCACGAGGGACGGGCCAAGGCAGGTTTGCTCTTTAGAAGTACAAATCAGGTTAGGCTATGGAGATATCCACCTAAACCTAGCCCATTGCCATTCCTACCAGCGAAGAGAAATGCTTTGAATGCAAAATGGAGCACCACACACATTCTGAACAGATATGACAATGAATGCCACAATTGAACATAGTTTTTATGCCTCTTCTTTTAAAAAATTCTGATTTTAATTGAAATTAGATGCCTTGTTCTTGAATTTCCTCTTAGTTATTTCATCAAATAGTTTGTATGCACAACCAATTTTCCTAACTTCCTATACAAACCCATTAATGATAATACCCAACTCATAATCATAACAATAATAAAAATTCCTTCAAAAAGTTCCAGTTTAACTCCATCCATTTCTGCCTTCAACTTCCAAATAATTATCTTTTTGTACCGGTTTCCTGCTAAGTTGCAACAACTGAAAAAGAACCAACCTCGAATTTTAAGAAGAAAAATAAGATCCATTGCAAAACAATTGTAAAGATGAAGATTTTGAGTTTGCGAGGAATGTCTTCAAAGTCTCATCAAGTAGTTATCAGCCAAATGAACAAGACAGAGAGTTTTCATGGCTTCCATGTATTCTAGTGATTGAAGGAATTTTCTGCTTCTGCTATATCGTTTAGGGAATGGATTGGGGGAAGGAGACAGCCATTCCAATGGTGTTAAGTTTATTGACTAGTCTGACGTGGAAAGAGCTACAACGTGAGGAAATTCTATAGGATTGCTGCACCAAATCACACCAATGACATGGTGAAGCAAATGCACATAAAATTTTCTCCTCCACTTAGTGTTCCAAATGGACTTATATATTTAAATTGATTATTCTTGGATTGTCTAGTATATAAAAATATATATTTATATACATATATGATAGCCATAAAAAAAAAAAAAGAGATGATCTTATTATTTCTATTTCAAAATATAAGTCATAACCCACGTTATAATAAAAAATATAAGTCATTTTACAATTAATGATACATTATTATGATTTTTTTTTTCATTATCACCTTCATTTATTGAGGTATATTAGACTTCTTAGTTATAATTCAATATTCTTATTCTAAATAGTAATATAATGATGATGAATCATTGATATTTCAATAATAGAGGAGGAAAATTTTTATATTAACCAATTCCATGTCCTCACTTAGACTTCTTGATCTATATTAGATCATATTAAGCATAGATATGGTATATTTTACATCAAGAGATGCATGTATGAGAATATAAATTTGATTCACATAACACAATATAAGTTATCCTTTCTTGTAATACAAGTTGCTAACAACCATTTTATATAGCTTAAAAATCCTTTTATATATATATATATATATCATACCTAAAATATCATTTATCTCCCTAATGTACACAATTATATTTTTTCATAATAAATATTGAAAAATATAAATAAAAGATAAAGCTTTTAAAAAACATACTAATAAATATTCATTGGTAAAGTAAAACGATTTACAACCTATGTTTCAAAATATTTTTGCTTAAAGTTCTTTACAATTATTAGGGGAATCAATACCTTTTGCATTCTTTTAGAATCTTGTTCTTCATTATTACTATTACCTTTTAATTGAAAATAAAATAGCAAATTTATTTATATTTTTCTTATTGAAATGCATGAATAAATAACTCCTTATTTAAATGATATAACTACTTTTGATAGAATAAATATATTATTAAAAGAAATAAAAAAGTAATTTCATTTGGTCAGATTGTTTGACCATTCCACATTTATTGAAATTGAATACTACTTCGGATTTGTATAATATAGGTGGCTTCGAATTTGTTTATAATATAATAAATGTCAATTTACAAAGTTCTAAGAGTTTTTATTTTTATTTTTATTTTTATTTTTCATTTTTCCCTTTATGGTTCTTTCTCATCCTTAATTTCTTAGATAGTTTAATTGAGAATTTTTTCTTTTTTGATTGAGTCAATATATTAATTTTTAATCTTTTAACATGTGTGAAAACTTAAAACAATTTATATTTTGTTCTAAAGGGTATCAATTAAATCTATTACCTCCATTCTAAATTAGGTATCTTTTAAAATTATGTACATCAATTAAAGAGTTTTTATTTCTAAATGTTGTAAAATACAAGTAATCTAAATTAAAATTATATTTTTTCAGTAATAATATATCAAATAAAAAGCATATTTTATTCAATAAATTATTTTAGGAATAAAATAGAAAATAATATTAAAAAAATCTCAACTAATGAATCTTAATAATAGAAAATAAAGATAATATGAAATTGATTTTTTTTTTCCTAGAAAGACACAAGAGGGAGTAAAAGTAAGTTGCATAGTAAAATGTGGGGACATCCTACAGAAGATCACTAGTCCCAAAGTCCATATTCCCGATATAAATCCATGACCGTCAAATCTCATGCCTGAGAGTGATAACGGTTGTGATTAACATGACCACAATCAAGTGAGTATATTGCAACCGGGGAATACTTTCGTCAGTGTCCTTTCACTTCACTATGGTCCACAACATGACGTACCAATCTAAGGCTTTTTCAGATATCTACCTCTCTAAATTGGGACGGTAATCAGTTTTTAGAGTTGGGGTTTTAGGGTTTCATTTAAGAGTTTTGTTTTTGGGTGTTGAATTTTGATTTCCACGGTTGTTGTGGCTTCTTGCCTGTGACATTTCGCCACATTTCTCTCAATCTCGCAGAGAACAGGTTCATTTCCCATTCTTCATTCTCTCTGTTCTAGATTGCTGACATTTTCTTTATCAGTAATTTCACAAGAATTTTATTGCTGATATTGATTTTGACATCGGGTTTTTTTTTTCTTCAATTGTGACGGTATCATAAACAGCATCATAATTGAAGTCTTGTCCAAAATGTTTTGTTGAATATCTTTGTGTGCATTTTCGTTTTGAGATTTGTGTGTTTAATTTGAGAGTTTTTTTTGTCTGCATTTTTTATCTTTTTGACGAAAGGTAGTTCTGGGTTCTTTCCACTTATAAATTGGTGTCATGTGATTCCATGGATAAATTGATAAATTGGTGCCATATATTAATATTCATTATTATTAAGAAATGGGCCAAAGTTGTCTCGAGCTCTGCCTTGGCACATGTATTTATCTTTTTTTAATCTTTTCTGTATATTATAGCTGATTTCTTGTTTTTCTTATGATTATGTATAGTGTTGTTTTATTGTGCAAAAAAAGATTGTTGTAAGATAGGTTAAGTTGTTCAATTGTTTAATGACGATAGATTATTTATTTTTCTATCAGATGAAAAGGAAAATAATTAGAATATCATGAATATACTATACCCCACTTCAATTCTTGTATTAGTGTGGTTGGAATTGAATTTCATTAATGTCCTGAATATATCTTTTAATTTTATGAAGTTAATAAAATCTTTGTTCATGGTATCACCTTGCCCTAATTGGTTTTTTTTTTTTTATCTTGTTTATATTTTAGTTTATAAGTCGTTATTTTCACCTTTTTTTGTGAATTCATCCAGATGGCAAGCAGCTCAGATGAAGAGTCAGATATAAGTGAGTCAGAGATAAATGAGTACAAAGAGAAGCCATATGAAGAATTAAAGAGCGGAAAATTTAAAGTAAAGGGCCCAAATGGCACCCTTAGGTGTCCATTTTGTGCTGGAAAGAAGAAACAAGATTACAAGTTCAAAGACCTTCTTCAACATGCTACTGGAGTGAGTAAAGGTTCTGCCAATAGAAGTGCAAAACAGAAGGCAAACCATCTTGCTTTAGCAAAATTCTTGGAGACTGATTTGGGAAATGAGGCTGAGCCACAACCTCAGCGAGTGTCCAAGCCTGCAACCACAGCTACATCTGAGAAGAATGAATTATACTGTTGGCCTTGGACAGGAATTATTGTCAACATCCTTAGCGAATCAAAGGATGGAAAAGATGTACAAAACAGCGAATACTGGTTAAAGAAGTTTTATAAATATAAACCCCTGGAAGTTAAGTTATTCAAGGATGATCAGGGTCAGACCTCAAGAGCTATTTTGACATTTGACAATGACTGGACTGGTTTCAAAAATGCTATGGAGTTTGAGAAGTCATTTGAAGCTGATAAGCACAGCAAGAAGGAATGGTCTTTCCTAGAACCCTCTGCTGGTCCAGATATTTATGGCTGGTTTGCTCGTGATGATGACTATAAAGCAGAAGGAGCAGTTGGCGAGTATCTTTGTAAGACAAGAGAGTTAAAAACGATTGCAGATTTGGTCAAGGAAAGCGCACAAGGCAGGAAAAAAATTGTGGCTAATTTAACCAATGAGATTGACTTGAAAAATGAAAATTTCTATGAGTTGCAGATAAAATACAATGAGAAGAGCATGTCCCTCAGTAGGATGCTTGAGGAGAAAGATGTGCTACATCGCGCTTTCTGTGAAGGTCTTCTTCTGTTTCTTTCTTACTGATATTGCTCATTCTGTGGTTAGCAAATTCAACATTTATGAGTGCATATTTGCATACATACTTTCACATTTTCTATAATCAACTACTGAGATACAGTTTCTTATAAATTCAGAAACAAGAAAGATGCAACGACAGGCTAGAGAGCATGTTCAAAGAGTTTTAAATGAACATGAGAAGTTGAGCTCCGAGTTGGAGAGCAAGAGGAGAAAACTTGATGTGTGGAGCAAGGAGTTGAATAAACGTGAAGCCTTGACTGAACGGGAGAGACAGAAACTTGATGAGGAAAAGAAAAAGGTCTTTGTGTTATCAAATTGTATATTGCTGAAAATAGAGGATTCTTAGATTTATCCATATAGTTGTCGATAATATCCAGTGCATGAACCATACATGTGTTCTATAATTTTTTTTCCAGAATGACATGAGAGACAGTGCCCTTCAAATGGCATCCGTGGAGCAGAAAAAGGCAGATGAGAATGTGCTGAGGCTTGTCGAAGAACAAAAGGTGAATAGCTTATAATCAATGCTTTGTTTTGTTTTCTCAAGCATTTGTTGATAATGGATGGTATCTATAAAATTAGAATTTTAAAATAATGTGATGGCTTTTTGCAAAATCACATACTAAATCTGCAGAGGGAGAAAGAGGCAGCTTTAAAGAAGATACTGGAATTGGAAAGTGATCTAAATGCTAAACAGAAGTTGGAAATGGAAATAGTTGAACTAAAAGGAAAACTAGAGGTGATGAAGCACCTGGGAGATGATGAAGCAGTTCAAAAGAAAATCAAAGAGATGAATGCAGAGCTGGAAGAAAAAGTTGAAGAAATGAAATCGGGAGAAGAATTATATCAAACTTTACTCTCCAAGGAGCGCCAAAGCAATGATGAACTTCAAGAAGCTAGGAAAGAATTGATTGTGGTATGAGGTTTCAAATTTTCCTTTTTAAGTTACCTTCTAGCAACCTATTATACTCCAAGCAATATCATTACTCTAAGTTGCACTCTTTTCTTTGTTTTAGGGTCTAAGTGAGCTTTTGGTGAGCAATCGCGCCCTTATTGGGATAAAAAGAATGGGTGAAATTGACGCAAAGACTTTCCAAGAGGCCTGCAAGAAGAAGTACCCTGATGATGCTGATTTCAAGGCTTTGGAATTATGCTCCCTATGGCAAGAAAAATTGAAGGATTCTGATTGGTATCCATTCAGAGTTATCCCGGATGGAGACGAACATAAGGTAGGCCAAAAGGGTCCTTTTTTCTGATATTCTTTACTTCCCCTATCTTGTTTATTCTGAAAAAAATTAATGTCTATTTCAAGGTTCTTGGACATTATTAAATAGTTGAATCTGCAGATTGTAGTCCATTTGATCTCATTTTATTGTCAATGCAATTTTATTGAACTGCTTTCTTTTTTGCTATATGCTTGCTCTGCAATGATTTTTTTTAATCGAGTATATTTATATAATCTTTGTTTCTTGATGTAGAAAATTTTGAATGAAGATGATGAAGATCTTCAGAAGTTAAAGCTGGAGTGGGGGGATGAGATCTATAATTCAATTACCTCAGCTTTGAAGGATCTTGATGAGTACAATGCAAGTGGTAGGTATGTGGTTCCTGAGTTATGGAACTTCAAGGAAAATAGGAAGGCCACATTGAAGGAAGTCATAAGCTTTATCTTCAGGCAATTGAAGACCACTAAGCGCAGGAGAGGATGAGGTATGAGGTGTGTTTTTTTTTCTTGAAGTGATTTTCTTTGTGTATTTGTGTCTCACAAATAATAACTCGGGGACATAATTCTTGTACATACATGGAAAGCACGACATCCTATGCATTTTTATTTTTTGCTCATCCCATATCAGAATTCAGAATGTGCAATGATTTATCAGTAAGTATCCAATGACATACATTGCTTGAACTAATGACATTTTCTTGCAGAATCCTTCAACAATTGCAAATAAATTAAACTGTTTCGAAGAAATCACTATAGAAATGGTTGATTGTGCTACTGCTGGTTAACGTTATTCCTGGAAATTTTTGTCTGTTCTAAACTGAGGATTAGAATGTGTTAACATTAGATATGATCTTTACTGTCAAAATGGATAGTTGCATATCTTCAATTTACTAATTCTACGTATTCTGATGCATTGATTATGTGCTTCACCCGAGGGGTTTGTTTGCTGTGCAAATAGTTCCTCTTTTATGTTTCCCCAGCATTATGACTGGATGGCTACCACCATGATGGTTCCAAGTGTGTGTTTATCTATTTCAAGAACTATGATTTTTTCCTCCCTCTGTCTCTTAGTCTTAGAAACAATGTAATAAAAATCTGTCTTCAAATTTCAATCAACCCACTTTCTTTTATTCTCCTTGCTTTTGTGTGTTTTATTTGATTCTATATGCACATCTCATGAATCAAAAACTCCATTTTTACCTTGGTGTTTTACCATGCAGCTGTAGGAGCCGAAGAAGATCTTTAGGAGGAGGCAAATAGTTCCTCTTTTATGTTTCCCCAGCATTATGACTGGATGGCTACCACCATGATGGTTCCAAGTGTGTGTTTATCTATTTCAAGAACTATGATTTTTTCCTCCCTCTGTCTCTTAGTCTTAGAAACAATGTAATAAAAATCTGTCTTCAAATTTCAATCAACCCACTTTCTTTTATTCTCCTTGCTTTTGTGTGTTTTATTTGATTCTATATGCACATCTCATGAATCAAAAACTCCATTTTTACCTTGGTGTTTTACCATGCAGCTGTAGGAGCCGAAGAAGATCTTTAGGAGGAGGCAGGGCATCTAATTCTGGCTTGCAGTTGACTTGACTTAGCTATATGTCCTAAGACTAGTTTTAACCATTGAATCTTAAATTCTCCAAAACTTGGTTGCCTATTATGTTTATTGTTCATGGCATTGAATATTTGATCCGCACAATGCTTCCTATTACTTTGTCCTGAGTTAAACTGATATGATGGCACGTTATTTAAAATCTGTTTCTGTTCTGAAGTTGTTTTGTTTTGGTGACCTGAGATTTAGCTGTGTTTGGAAAAGAATGGCCTATATTTACTTTAGCTGTTTTGTGCTTAAGACCATTGAGAACTCAAGACACAAATTAATACTGAAGAATTTATTAAAAAAATTTTTTTAATTTAAAAAACTTCATTATAGTTATTTTTTGTGTATTAAACAAAATAAAAAAACACTTCAATTTATTATATTATTAATATATAAAGGAAAAAAAATATTTCAAAAGTAAATACTCCTATTCTCTACTTAAATGACAGAGCGACAAAATGCCTTTTTGCAAGAATCGGAATTATCCTTTTAGGCATCCACGAGTTTCCAGTTCTTTCATATTCTTCTTTCTTTGGGCTTTTAGCCCATTCTTCCTTTTTAGTTACCTTGGTTCCGGACAATTGTTTTGGTCCAAATCGTTTTAGTCACCTAAATGTTTCGATGAGTGTAAAGCATTTATGAGCTCAATCATACTTGCTAAAAACCCTCTTTCTTTTCACTTTAAAGATGTAATATTGGGTCCTTGCAAGTTCCAAATAAAGTGGCCACCATTGGGAAATTTTCTGGTGGATGATGTGAAGTCTATAAAGTTGTCTTTGAATTTTTTAAGAAGTCTTAAATTCCAATTTTAATCTTTGAAAAATAGAGTTATTGATTAATCCATTTCTTAAATTATACCTTTTAAAAGTTTTGATTTCTAAAGTTTTATTTTTTACCAATATAGTCCTTAAACAATTTACAATGGCCATTTTAATCCTTTTGACTGGATTCTTAAAAAATCACTGAAGAATTTAAAATTATTTTGACCAATCCAATCCTCAAACTATACCTCACAGGTTTCATTTTGCTTGATCTTGTCATTCATTGGCCAAAATGACTCCAAATTCCGATGATATTTTTTAAAAATCCGATCAAAAGAATCAATATGGCTACCCATAAACTGTTTAAGAACCATACAGATAAAAAAAACACTTCAAGAACCAAAACTTTTAAAGGGATATACTTTGAGGATGAATTGACCAATCTTGAAAAATATTTAGGAAAAGAAAAATGCACTAAATGTAACATAATTTGCAATTGGATACTAAAAGTTTTACCAATACAAGTACCAAATTGAATCACACCCCACAGATTTTGGGCAACATTGCGAAGCTGACCACCTTTTGTTTTGCTACGTTGATTTACATGTCGCATGATATGCATCATGCATTGCCATAAACACATAATTAAAATCCACAATCCAGTAGAAACCTTGGTCAGTCAAATTAATGACTTAAAAAGACTCCGTAAAGGCTTCCGTTCTTGAAAAAACATGCAAATTCAAGAAAAATAGTGCTACACCAACCATGGGACTTCACATGAAAGACTGATATATTATTAACCAAATAGAACAACAATTCATGGCATCAAATGAATTTTGCATCTCTATGTTCAATTAATAGCCTTTGGTGGGTAGGGAACCCACCAGAGCCGATTAATCTCTTCTTGGAGAATAACTCTTCAGGTTGGGAAATCATTATAGGTTCAATGAAGATCAAAAAAATAGTAAATCAGAAGAAATCAAATAACTCTTTATGGTATATTCTTGAAAGGATTGTGAACTGGCTATCCAGCCACCCAGAGCTGTCTGTTCCAGTAAATAACAAGCTTTTAGAAAAATAAGAAAACAGGAAAATCATTGCAATATTGATGGACAATTTCTGAATGGAACTGTAATTTTGAGGTAGGAAAATAGGTAATGAAATGTCCATGTCATAATTAGTGATGCAGGCAAGACCATTATTCTTCTGGAAAAAGCAAAAGAGAAATACTAGTATGTTCACACCGAAATCAATGAACTAAAAGCACTTATATGTGTAAATAGAAGATTGGAAAATAAGGTTCTCATGTTTCACCCTTAGTTGTGGGATGGATAGGCAGGTATAGCTGTAAAATACACATAAATGGACAAAATTCTCAAGTGCTTATGTGCCACAGTAACGATACATAAACAGGGTAAAAATTACTGAAATATCTGTGGCCTAACTGAAAACAGTAAAGTTCATGGCTAAACACCTCACCTGCTTCAATGTCTCATGTTAGCAAACACCTGTTTTCACTAAAACCAAATCCTTGACTGACACAGAAAGATATGAATAACCAAATCCTCTTATATAGCTGGCCCTCAATTAATTTTAATTATTGAACATGATAAAACACGAATAATGACAGCAGAAAAGATTCAGGAAAAAGGAATAATCAGTGAGAGTTTTTGATATACCTGTATGTTTCCATAGAATCAAGAAAACCTTCTTCCTGCATAGAAACAAGAACACCTTCTTCATGCACAACTGGCAATTTACATCCATCAACACAAAGATCATGATAACTAAAATCCTCTACCAGCTGACGATCTGTATGTGAATATGGTAAGAGCATTAAGTATCAAATGAAAATGGCAATTGGGAAACTAAAACACCGACAAGCATAATGCTTCTATTCGACAAAGGAAGTTTGTCTTAAGCTTAAATGCGTAGATAACATGATAGCAACTCTACTTCTATGTCGGCCAGGCAAAGAATTCAACAATAAGAGCAAAAAGACAACCCAACTAGCAGTAGTACAAATATCGACATGAAGTCAAAGACCACCAAAAATGTCAGACACCCGTGGTTAAAGATGTAATAGAATAGCATGTGATGCAACTGAAAAAGAAGAATGAGAGAGTGTCACATAACACAGCTCCAAGTAGATGTCGGCTAATAACACCAAAAGCCACAGATAGATAAGCGTAAAGCAGAAGGTTGGAATGCTAAAGGGGGGAAACGGATCTATAGCAAATGATTGCATGGGTAACTGTCTCTTTATGATTGATCTATAACAATAATAGACTAAACGAAAACGAACTATATAATTTACAATCAGGAAATGTAAGAATAATCCAATTCAAAGTCCACCAGAAATCTTTGACTAAAAAGATATGAACTCTTTTATTTCAGCCAAAAACATATCGAGTTCAATGAAAACCCAAATTAGTAAACCCAAATGACAAAAGTAGAAACCACATAAGACAGCAATAATGAGAGTCCAGAAAAAGAAGTTAGCAAATATGAAAGAAAAAGACAATCAGAGCTTAAACCAAATAAGAGATTTTATGAATTAAACTATATCTCAAAAGTTTACACAGGAATACAAGTAAATAAACATCTATCATTCAATTCTTTAACATTCTTTTTTTTTTTTTTTTTTCTGCTATTTTTTCAAAAATGCATATTCTGTCCACCTTCTACCCCTAGACCATACAATACACCAGCATACTTCTCCAGTGAGCCACTAAAGAAGTTCTCTTTTAGTTTCCTGAATGTACAAGCTGTGAGCAGACTGTCTGATCCTGCTTGATGACATACACCAACTCTCTCAACGTCCAACAGCTCTGCCAGCTTATTCAATCCACCATGGAGACTATTGCAGAACTTCATCAAATGTTTAATGTCATATATAACCGGGAAATAAATATTGATCATATCAAAAAACCCAACCTGCGTATCAGGTAAGTTTTGGCATGACAATAGTTTGAGCAAATAGCCGAAATCATATCCACTGTGAAAGGTAACCCAATAGACATTATCATTCAAAACAATCCCAGACGACATCAAGAGCTCTCCAAAATGCTTGGCATCAATACCCTTTTCATTGTTTTTCTTGAAATCGATACCACTCTGGCGCAACAACTCAATTGAGTCATTGGCGAAAACATCTTCATTAGGATTAAATTCACGGAAATTGAACTGCCAAATACAGTATTTTTCTGTTCCACATGTTGGTAGATTGCCCTTCTCGTCTGAAAAAGTAAGACCTAACTGGATTAACTTCAACAAGTCGACGTTGTCCTTCAAAGTTTGATAATGGTAATCTGTGTTCGTCTTAAAATTCCCCACATGCCTAAGAACAATTCCTGGAAACTCTGTGTCCATGGCTATGTAAGGATATTCATCCACAATCTCACGAATCAACGCAAACTCTTCCTCCAGATTATCATTCCATACCTCCCGAATTTGAACAGAATCGCCTTTTGGCAAAAGCGACATTTCTTATATACAACCCACAATCTCTCCTTTCAAACAGAACCTACACAAGAAAGTATCATGCAAGATTTGCCAAAACCCAACACGATACAGATCTGCAAGGATAATATTTCAAAAGAGAGAAAAACATGTTAATTATATGACAACCATCCAAACCAAGATCACAAGTTCATCTTAACATAGAAACATAGAAATATAACCAAAAAACCAAAAAACCAAAAAAAAAAAAATCTTGAAAATGATCAAACAACATACACCCTTACCTTTCAATCAATAAAGATCCAAACTGTGTCGTAGATCAGTGATTGAAACACTTCCCTTGAACAAATCTGCGGTGCATACCATCGCCACCCGTATATAGAAAGAAAAAGCAGGTTTGTCCGTGTCTGGAAATGGGAGATGTAAGGCGGCGATGTGAGATAAGGAGATGAAGAAATTTAGGGCAAGAAATCATAACTTAATTTTCTTTTTCTTTTTTTTCTTTTACAGTTATTTCCCGCGAAAGAGCTAGAAAGGTTTTCTAGAAATGACCGTGGCTGGGGCCCGACCTTGCAAAGCCTTCAGCAAAGAAGGAGAAAGGCCCCTCAAATGGTTTTCAAGAACAACTATTATGCATCTATCTATTATAATATATAAAAGTAAAAGTATTTGATTATGTATTGACACCTCATCTTTCAAATTAGGAGTTTTCGCAATTTGGAGGCATCAGATTTAGTATCTCCTTAAATTCCTCTTAATACTATGGTAATACCATTGTATGGGAGAGAGAGCAGAGGGGAGGAGGTATTTCTTCCATTTTTTTAATTCTATCAAATATTACCAATTTTTGAGTGAAGAGTAAGTTTATTAAAAAATTATTCCATATCACTCAAGAGGAAAAAATTATTTTAAAACTAGTAATTTTATTTGTTATCATTTGAAGGTTGCACATTTTTATATTTTTTCCGTAGTTTAAAACCACACTCAATGATTCTCAGACGAGAGCAAAATATGTATGCATACTTTTTAATTTTATGTGATTTTCTAATTAAGGTTTACAAATCAGATTGAACAATAAGTTTATTACATGTGAGTGTTATAATGGGTTACTTTATGTCAATTTCGCAATAATAATACTACAATATGTGAGAGATAGAGAAGAGGTCAAGAGTAAAATATGCATGCATTCTTTTTATTTCTACCTATTTCTTTAATTACAATTAAAAGCATAGATCAAAAGATAGGTTTACTTTTTGTCTGTGTTGTAATGCATTTATGCATTTCTATATGTCAATTTTAAATGTTTTATGTATTTCATTTTTATAGTATCTTTCTCATAATTGGTAGTTTGTCAACGACAGGATGATTATATGTTAGTAATGTAATGCATTGTCTTTAATAACATAAAACTATTTTAAGCGAAGTGTGTTGTCTTTTTTGTTAATAATGTTCAAATTTTCGATTATGGCGAAGGGTTGAATACAATGATTGTTCATAATTATGATAATGCATCAAACGATGAAGATACTATTAATTCAACCATGTTGTTTCCTCATATAATATGAGTTGATGATAACATTCGCCACGTTAAATAATGAAAAATCATATTGGATTGGATGCTTAGATTTTTATATTGATTTTATGAAAATTTTGTTGAATTTAATATTTCAAATATGGTAAAAAGTTGTAGTTGTTCGTCAACTTTTTAGAAATTAGATGTTTTCCCTACATTTTTTTTTTTACTAATTTCTGCGTTCATAATTTAGAAAAACTCTCAAAAGTTTTCCTTCCATCCAAATATGGCATAAAGTCCAAACGAAATGGGGTCACATGCATCTCATGTGACCAACTCAATGGATATTTCCATTACTTTAAAAAAGATATTTAGCAATCGTTTTTCTTCATCTTCATATTTGCTTCTCCTTATATTTTATACATTGTGAAATTCAACTCCTATTATAATCTCTTTTTAGTATTTTGATTTCATTTAATGATGCAACTCCTTTCTTCTTGGATCGTTTAGGAGGGAAGAGCTCATTGTGCTCGGGATCAAACTTGCTATGTTTGAGACCTACAAAACAAATCAAGGAGAGGAACCAAAGATTATAGAGAGATAAAAATTTGTAGAGAGGAGAACATGGTTAAACCAACCATCTCCATTTATAGTTATGAATAAAAGGTAAATGAGGAAGACAAGTTTAACAAATTACAATAAAATAATATTAAATTATTTGCAAGTTGCATTATAATATTATTTTTATTTATAATGTGTAATATACCCCACTCACAACAACCATCTTATGGGCCTACTTCACTCCCTAGGGTTATATCCTCTTGTATTGTTCAATCTACATATCATTTGTTCCAATATGCAATGATGGTGGATTTAGTAGAGTTGAATAATTCATTGTTACGGAGAAAATAGAAGTTGGAGTAGCAAAAATTGCAATGGTGGGAAGCCTTGTGATGATTCTAATTCTTCTCATCTTTTCTATGTCTCTAGAGATGTGATTAATGCAAAGAAGTCATAAGAAGTATAAAATAATCTTTTGATACATGATTTTTGGAATGAAGACTTTTTTCATGTGATATGTATATGACTTTCTTATGTTAGGATTTAAAGTTAAATTTTGTCGAAAAGACGCTTTTTTAGAGTTTCTGAAAGTTTGAAGGTAAGAAAAGAACTATTTGGGGGGAAAAAAAAGGTTGGAGGGCAAAGATCATATATTTCTAAAAAGGAAAAAGTAGAGGAGCAAGTAATGATTTTTACCTCCCCCCACCCCCCCGAATATATAAAAAACAACGAGTTCAATGATTTGTTTTATGAAAATTTAGTTGATTTTATCTTTAAAAACATATTAAAATTTTTAATTTTAATTACTTAATTGAAAAATGTATTAAAACCCTAAAAACAATTAAGAGCTTTCTATTAATTAACTAATTATTTATTATGCATATGCATCCTTTAGAATATTCATAATAAATAATTTTTTAGTGATAAATATGACAAATGTAAACATATACATCCTTCAATTTAATTTGATTTTCAAGAAACTAGAAGGAAAAAGAAAAAAAGAGAAAAAAAAAAAAGAAACTTTGTTCATATTAGAGAAATAAACTACACATATAGATATGAAAAGTAAATCACACCATATAATGTGTTTGCAATAATGAGACATATTGGCTCTACAGAATTATTGGTTAAATTTTGGAAAGATCATATATTTATTAGTGATTTAGATGCACATTATTAAGTGACTTTTCACTTTTTTTTTTATAGTAAATCATTAAAAAGTATTTTTTAAAAAAATAAATAAATTTCTAAATAAAAACTATGAGATTTAAAGATAGATCTAAAATGATAAAAAAACTATCCATTACAAGCACTAAGATGAAAAATATTTAATTAGTCAAAACTTTCTTGCTTGGAGAAATGCAAACAGGTGAATGGTGTTATTTTTATATATATTAAAATTAAAAATATCAATTTTCTATTAATAAATAAATATTAAGAAAATTTAATACATATATATATATGTATAAATGCATATATATTTATATATTCATCTAGTTTTTTCTTATTTCCTAGTTAATAGTAATACTATTGTATAGGAGAGAGGTAGAGGGAGAAGAGGTATTTCTTCCATTTTTTTTAATTCTACCAAATATTATCGATTTTCAAGCGAAGAGTAAGCTTATTAAAAAATTATTACATATCATTCGAGAGCAAAAAATGATTTTAAAACTAATAATTTTATTTATTATCATTTGTAGGTTGCACATTTTTATATTTTTCCATAGTTTAAAACCTCACTCGCGCTTAATCTTTGTTTCTTGGACGAGAGCAAAATATGCATGCATACTTTTTCATTTTACGTGGTTTTCAAATTAAGGTTTACAAATCAAATTGAACAATAATTTTATTACCCATGAGTGTTGTAATGGGTTACTTTATGTCGATTTCGAAATAATAATACCATACTATTGGAGAGATAGAGAAGAGGTAAAGAGTAAAATATGCATGCATACTTTTCACTTCTAACTATTTCTTTAATTACAATTGAAAGCATAGATTGAACTATTTATCGGTGTTGTAATGCATTTCTATATGTCAATTTTATAATGCGTTAAGTGTTTCATTTTTATAGTGATCTTTGTCATGATTGGTAGTTTATCGACGATAGGTTTATTATATGTTTGTGATGTAATGCCTTATCTCTAATAACATAAAACTATTTCAAGCGAAATGTGTTGTCTTTTTTGTTAATAATGTTCAAATCTTCAATCATGGCGAAGGGTTGAATACAATGATTGCTCGTAATTATTGTAATGCATCGAACGATGAAGATACTGTTAATTCACCCATGTTGTTTCCTCATTTAATATGACTTGATAGTAACATTTGTCACGTCAAATAATGAAAATCATATTGGATTGGGTGCTTAGATTTTTATATTGATTTTATGAAAATTTTGTTGAATTTAATTTCCCAAATGGGGTAAAAAGTTCTAGTTACTCGTCAACTTTTCAAAAATAGGATGTTTTCCCTCCATTTTTTTTATAATAATTTTTGCATTCATACTTTAGAAAAACTCTCAACAGATTTCCTTCCATGCAAATATGGCATAAAGTCCAAACAAAATGGGCTCATATGCATGTGATCAATTCAGTGGATATTTCTATTACTCTAAAAAAGATATTTAGCTATCGTTTCTCCTTATCTTTTATACATTGTGATTGTTATCTATTTTTAGTATTTTGATTTCAATCACTAATGTTGCTTCTTTCTTCTTGGAACTGGGCCTATAAACGGGTCCAAATGGGTTTGGAACACCACCTCCCAGACTCGAGTCCGTTAGGAATTTCATATACCTGGATCCGTCCATTTATTTGACATGTAATAAAAGTATGAGTTTGGTTTCGACTCATTAAGGTCTAGTTCTCGGGCTAGATATACCCTATCCGAGTGATTGCAAAAAAATTACTAAAAAAATTCCCACCTAAATTATAAAAGATGCAGAATGTATTACTTCAACTAACTCAACAGTTCATTTACTAGGAAACAAATTTTACAGGGGACTAAAAGAATACAGATAAATAAAAGGGAATCTCTCGGTTTAAAATAAAAACTCACACTTTATAGATAAGCTCATCAAGAAAAGAATCAAAAATCTGTGAAGAAAATAATATCCTCTTGTAACTCTCTTTCTTCTCCTTTCTTGGTTTTGACTATTGTACAGATTCTGTAAGAGAAGGCCGAAAAGAATATTCTATCAAGACAAGGGACTCCACAAGACAATAGATGGAAGAAGAATGCAATGGCAACAACGATGGCAGCAACGACAATAGCAGGGGCGACAACACCAGTGAAAGCCCTTGGAAGCGGCTTTCCCTCTTTTTTTTGTTCGTAATTTTTTGTGAGAGTGAGATTGAGAAAGGAATGACCATGTAAAGTTGGGGGCTAAAGGACCGTTGGATTATACTGTAAAGTAAATCTGATGGCTAAAGTTGAATATATATATATATATATGTATATATATATACACTAATTTTCTGTTGTGTGCGTCATCGCACCGTGCAATAGGAATAAAACAACGGCTCTTTTTTTTTTTTCCTTTGCGGTAGCAAAACGACCACATTTTGCACCGTCGCATATATATTCAGGACGGGTCCTAAATAGGCCTTGAATAAAAAGTTCTAGGATCGACTCCGTCTGTAACAGTCCTTTCTTGTCTAGTTAGGGT
Source organism: Parsonsia alboflavescens (assembly GCA_028571225.1). NCBI lineage: Eukaryota > Viridiplantae > Streptophyta > Magnoliopsida > Gentianales > Apocynaceae > Parsonsia > Parsonsia alboflavescens. Next base: position 1,313 of record JAOXNR010039644.1, on the reverse strand, counting down.
CCGAATATTAAAAAGGTGAATACCAAACCCGCGTTATATAGGTTAGTACCAGGTAAATGGGTATCATCGATAGGCCTCCTTGGACGGTTTAGGAGGAAAGAGCTCACTGCTCTTGGGGACCTATAAAACAAATAAGGGAGAGGAACCAAAAATTATAGAGAAATAAAAATTTGTAGAGAGGAGAATATCCTTAAAAAATGAACCAACCATATCTATTCATAGTTATGAATGAAAGGTAAATGTGGAAGACAAGTTTAACAAGTTACAATAAAATAATATTAAATTGTTTGCATGTTGTATTATAATATTATTTTTATTTATAATGTGTAGTATGCACCACTCACAATAACCATATGGGCCCTACTTCGCTCCCTAGGTTATATCCTCTTGTATTGTTCTCTCTACAGATCATTTATTCCAATATGCAATGATGGTGGATTTAATGGAGTTGAATAATTCATTGTTATGGAGAAAATGGAAGTTGGAGTAGCAAAAATTGCAATGGTGGGAAGCCTTGTGATGATTCTAAATCTTCTCATCTTTTCTATGTCTCTAGAGATAATTAATTTGTTTGCAAAGAAGTGACAAGATCTTTTGATACATGTTTTTTGGAACGAAGACTTTTTTCACGTGATAAATACATGACTTTCTTATGTTAGGATTTAAAGTTAAATTTAGTCCAAAAGACTATATTTTAGAGTTTTTAAAAGTTTAAAGGTAAGAAAAGAACTACTTAGAAGAAAAAAAAAGTTGGAGGGCAAATATCATATATATTTACAAGAATTATTGGTCAATCCAATCCTCAAACTATATCCTTTTGGAAGTTTTGGTCCCTAAAGTTTTTTTTTACATATTTAGTCCTTAAACAATTTACAAATTGACTATTTTGGTCTTTTTGACTGGATTCTTAAAAAATATCACCTGAATTTAGAGTCATTTTGACCAATCCAATCAATGAATGACAAGGTTAAGCAACATGAAGCCTGTGTGGTATAGTTTGATGACTGAATTGACCAAAATGATTTTAAATTTCGATGATATTTTTAAAGAATCAAATCAAAAGGATCAAAATGGTCAACCCATAAATTGTTTAAGGACTAAACAAGTCAAAAAAAGACATTAGGGACCAAAACTTCCAAAATGGTACAGTTTGAAGACTGGATTGATTAATAACTCATTTCTAAAAAGAAAAAAGTATTGGAGCAACTAATGATTTTTACCCCCCAAAATATATAAAAAACAACGAGTTAAATGATTAGTTTTTTGAAAATTCAATTGATTTTATCTTTCAAAACATATTAAATTTTTTAATT
>JAOXNR010039622.1:0-20307 GCA_028571225.1 Parsonsia alboflavescens | reverse complement strand
GGTAATATTGTTATGCTGCGTGGTTAAAGTTTAAGTCTGTTATCTTTTTTGTTTTAAAAAAATATAATCTTTAATTAAAATTATTTTTTATAAATATATTTTATATACTAAACATTCGGGTACTTAATCAAAATTATTATTATTTAAAAAATAAAAGATAATTGACTTCCAACTTTGATAGTTAAAGACTTATATATATAATAATTTTCCCTTGTTTGTATATAAATATATATATATATATATATATATATACATATAGTAATAATATAGAGTACTCTAAGTCTTATTGTATACTTTTAAGTTTACTTTATAAAATATATTTTTTAAAAAAAATTTTATAAAAGAATTTATTATTAATTTTTTTTAAAAAAGACAATTAATTGAACTATTGACCATTAAAGACATAATATAAGCACTCCACTAGCTGTGTTCCAGAGCACAAGATACTATTTTCATATAATATAAATATATATATCTATATATTTATATTTATATAGAGAGAGAATTCTTGTTCCAATAGAGCATATGTATAGTTAAATGACAATCCCACTTATAAAATATTAGGTCATTCACTTCCCAATATAGATCAATTGACAAAAAAATAGATAAGTAAGTGCAAGATTGACATAGGTTCAAACCCTCTGCATAAGATCGGTACGGCTCCAATATTGTGTCTTTTGGGCCTTAGGCTTTTCTCTAGACTTCCAGGTTCAGATATTGTGTTGTGCTGCTCTTGAGGAAACTATAAAAGGGGAATTTCAGATTATTTACATTTTTAGAGTATCAAGAGTTGAAGAAAAAACTATCTTATTGCCATCTTATTCTTTGAATCGTAAATCCTTTTGAGAAAATGTCTGAGAAAGGTCTTGACTTACTTACTCTAAAGTGGAATGGGAAGAAACAGAGGAAAACTAGAACTAACAAAAAATTCACTTTGGATGGTTCGACTGTGGGATGCTCGCAGTTGTGAAAATTTGAAAATAACTTGAGGCTGCTTTCAGATATTTAAACCTATTTGATCCAAATTCATAAAATTAGAACACGAAAAATGATTGACCAAATAAGTTTTAGATTAATTTTAACTTTTCAAAATTTGTAAAAAGATTGTCCAATTCATGTAATCATTATTTTTCCAATCGAACAGATCCACTTGGGAATCCCAATGCAACAGCCACAGTAGAAATTGGCCATTTTTATTTCTAAATTTTGTTGTTATATATGCCTTTCAAAACTAGATTAGATGTAAGCAGAGTAAGTGGCAAGTGAGTTTTCTAATAGGTCATAAATTTGATTGGAAAAATTCGAGGTTAAGCCTTCATCCCCAAGTATCACATTTTAATTAAAGTCCAAGAAAAAGAAAAAAAAAAAAGATAATTAGACATTGAAGGTCAGAATTATCTGGGAGAGTCTAAATTTTAAGTGGGTCAATGGGTTTAATATGAATATCGTAAAGAACCCAGAAATATGTAAGAATGATTCCTATTTCTTTTCATTATTATGCTCAATATATATACAAATTGCAAGGACTGTTATAACATGAACTAGGGAGATGTTGCAACACTATACAAGTAAATCAAGGGATAGGTACAAACATAATATATGGAGTTATAACAAAATTATTAACAATCAATATGTTTGGAATTTTTTTCAATTTATAAAATTAATGGTAATCAATTATGGTCAACTTTATTTAATATATTGAGCAAATTAGTTCATCTTTTTCTTTTTTTTTTTCCTGCCAAACCCAAGAAGATGTTCCTCTTTTTGTTTTTCTCCGTTTTCACTTTCTTGACGGGCTTTTACTTTTTAATTGCCAAAAATTAATTTCTTTACTAGATTAATCCATCTTTTTATTTATAAAAATAAAAATCTATCCTATATATAATGAGAAAAACTTGAAATGTCATATGCCATCATTTCAAGCCTTCTCATTATATCAAAAAAATATATTAATAATAAATTATAATATAAAATAAGTTATAAGAAATAATAATAAAAAAAAAGTATACTACTAGAAAAAGGCAGATTACTGAGGGATTTTTTTATGGACGTGCTATTATAAAAACTATTGACAGAAACAAAAAAATCCATCGATAATATTTTACGGAACTTCGAACATATATTTTTTGATAAATTTATTAATGAATGCTTTAAATATTCATCAAAAATTTATTTAGTCAAAGAATGAAGATTTTGATGGACACTATTTATTCTGTCAAAATTTATTTGCGGAACAATTTAAATATTATTTTTATAATTTTTTGACAAATGGCTTACTCCATTGAGTGTATTTTGACTGTCATACAATTTTCCGTCAATAATTTTGACGGTGTTTTGATATCCGTAAAAAATTATTGAAAAGTAATCTGTCAAAAAAAATTTAGATTTAATAATTAATAATAATATTATAATAAACCTTTTGACGGTTTTTACTTTTCGTTAAAAAAAATGACGTGATAATTCAAATACTTCAATACTTATCCATAGCTAATTTGACACAAAAATTTAATTAATGATTAAATATATTAAATAAATAAATTTTTTTATGCCCACAATAAATTATTTTTCAATAAATCAATTTTCCATCAATCATTTTGACGGTCTTTTTAATCCATCAACTGCGCCTGACAACTAATCTGTCCAAAAATTTAAATTTGACAATTATTATATTAATACAATGAAATTTTTTGACGGTCTTTAAGGAGCAAGATAAATTAGAAAGATATTATACAATCATAATTCAAATCCACAAGATATAAAAAATTATTTAATATGTGGGGAAACATCCTGCATTATTAACGATACCTGTGATATTGAGATCCGTAACTTATTCGGCGAGAAGAAGGTTAGAAAAGTTGATGTGCTCGAAGAAGGACAATTAGTTGTTTAACAAACTTTTCATTCATATGATTTGTTTCAGTGGGTAATTTTGAATAGTATTGAATTGAGGAATTCCATACATTTTCTCATTAGAAGAACTTTAATATTTGCAGGAAAGGTGGAACACCAGGCTCGTCTGGAATGCAGTTTCCCAGATCTTAATGGCGGTCGGTTACACACTGCTAGCCATGGCATTATCAGGATCTCTATGCGTTGGCTCTATAGTGCTTGGAATTTGCTATGGAGTTCATCTTGCCGTTTCTGTGCCGACAGCTTCTGAAAAAGATAAACTTATAAAATTTGTAATTTTGCTCTAATAGGCTTTTAATCAACTTTATTTTGATGATAACAAACTAGAACTAATGAAATCCAAAGTTTGATCTTCTAATTTGAATACATCAAAGTGTTCTTCAATAATTGATTTATGATGCTTAATGAAGAAGTCTTCCAAGAGTTCAAGACTTTTCAAAATTGAAGGCTTCAAGATTGAAGGTCTAGTTTAGGAAGATTGGTTGGGTAATTAGTTCTATATTGTCATAAATTTTCCTTAAGTTGATGATTCTTGATTGTAAAATGATTTAAAATGGTTTAATTATTTAAGTTATTGAGGTTATATTTTGATAAAAGATCTTTACATTAGTTTGAGCTTTAAAATGATTTTTAATCACTTGTTTTTAAATGAAAAGTGTTTATAAATTATTTTATTTCAAATAGATAGTCCAATTTAGTAGGATTAAGTTTCAAAAGTGATTCAACATAATTAATGATGTTGAAAAACTTTTCACGCCCAGGAATGGTCTTTTCAAATCGCTTGATTCAAGATCCAAAAAATTTCTAGAAAGTTTCTTTACAAGTTGTTAGATATTTATGTTGACTATTATTTCTGAAACTTAGAGTCACATGATTTGATATATTGGTTATAAGCTTTAAAATTGTTCAAATCAGTGGTTGAGTTGAATTAGGAGTTTATTAAGATTCTATAAAATTATCTTTAAGATTGAGAGTTGATCTGTTTAATATGGTATCTTAAGGTTTCTAAAGTTTGATATTCCTTGATTGATTATTCTAAATTAATATTTCCATATTTATCTAAATTGGATACTCATGAATAAATTGTAAGTATCTTTTAGAAAGGAATATCTCTTGTATCCTTTCACTGCTATTATTTCCAAAACGAGATAAACTTTGAAGTGATCAAGATTCACGATGATTGAGTATCATGCTAAGGAGTCCTTGTTGAAATCCTTTTAAATATTCGGGAGAATATTTATTGATAGCAGAACTCGAGAGGAGTTTCAATACCTCACTATCGCAAACTGTCACAGGCGTGTCACGGGATGTCGCTTTAGGAGAAGCTTTGTCATCTTCAGAGGGATTTTAGAAGATGCAACGATATATGCAAGAGGGATTCTTGCTATGAGTTTGTAAGGTAAAACTTTGTATAGGGTAGTGATAGACTAGAGGGATTCTATTGTTCTATACTATACCAATTGTAGTGGATTTTTCAAGTAGACATACCCTTGAGGACGTAGCCTAATATTGGATAAATTCCAATGGGGTGAACCTCGTTAAATCTCAGTGTCAATTTACTTTTTACTAGTATTTACATATTCAGTTTATTACGTATATTTAATAGGATACTTGCTTCAAGAGATTCTTTCACAAGTTTTGGGTGCAAATTTTCTAAGAATGGACCATTCATCTCTATCGGGTTTAGGATCCAAAACGGACAATTTCTAGCCGTTAGACCCAACGATTTCGTTTCTCTTTCTCTCTCTTTAAAGTTTTAGTAATTACACTTTTTCTCTTTGTATTTGACTTTGGCATCAGAGGATATTGGGAGACATCCCCACCTATGAGGCCTCTATTCTTTGCAGGATCCTTGGACGACTCACTTGGTGATCTAATTGGAATCTAAACCTACCTGATTGGTAGAATTCCGACTACATCATTTGGTGCCCACCATTCCATACCCAAATCTCTCTTTTGTGCTTGCAAGAAATTTCACAAAACAGTCACTCATTGATCCTCAAGGAGATATGCCTGTAAATAACGATGACAACGAGAATTAGAAGTCAACAAAGAAAAACATTGCAAAAAAAGAAAAAAATGTTGCTGTCCTTATGCATAAACAAGCTCCAAGATCTAAGCCCTTGACTTCTAAATAGTTCTTGACAAATTCAGAATAGCTCGAACATCGTGATAATGGAGTAGAAGATTCTAAAGATTCTTCTAGCAATACCGACTCATCGAATCCATTAGTTCAAAAAACTAATATTAAAGAACAACAATGTATAGCAGCTGAGGAGTAAGTTGAATTTTGCAAACACAGAATGGCATTCAAAGAATTTCTCAATCAACAAGCAAGAGAAAACATGTGCTCTAAAGAGTCTGAAGAAAGAGAATGAGTCAAAAACATGAAAAAGAAAAAGAAACAACAAAAAGGTAAGATGCTGAAGTATCGAAAACACAAACTCCATAATCGAACGAACAACAGATGATATAAATTATCGGCCAAGAAATTACACTGGCTATGTTGCAAGAACCCCAATATCAAGAACCTCTTCCATCTCATCATGTCATTCCACCAATTTTTCAAAATTTAGGGCCACAAAATCATTACCCACAAGGGTCAATAATTACTATCTCTGATCAAACCAAAGAGCAAGACAAAGAGATAAAGAAAGAAATCAAGAATTTAAAGGAGCAGATAGCGAGTATCAGCCAGGTCAAAAATCAAACATCGATACCCAAGTGGAACATACAAGCCAAAAATCCATTATGCGAAGAATACCAGAAGGCTAAATTTCCAAAAGACTTCAAGCCACCTCGGACGGATAAATACAGAGGGACAGCAAATCCAGAAGAGCACCTAACCACGTATACAATATTAATGGCCATGCATCAGGCTAACAATATTGTATTATGCAGATGTTTTGAAAAGAACTTAGCAGGAAAGGGCCTAGAATGGTGCTCTTCCATTCTAGAAAAATCCACCACATCATTTACGTAGATGGGCAAAATGTTCCTATAGAATTTCAAGGCAAAGTGTGCCCTTAAAAAGGCTTCAACTCATTTGCATAGCCTCCGGCAATACCCGAATGAAAGTTTAGCAAACTTTTTGAGAGGGTTCAATGATGAGTCCACAAAGGTTGAAAGTTGTTCCGAGCTGACATATATAGAAGCATTTTGTAACGACATCGCTTCGGGACCATATTCTCATAAGCTAACCATTCGACAGCCGAAAACTGTTCAAGAGCTTCTTGATAGAGTTTACAAGTGGATTAAAGGTGATGAGGTGACTCAAAACAAATATGAAGCTTACAAAAAAGAAATGTGGGCACACGGATAAATTTTGAATGGTAATGAGCCCACAAGAACAAGCTTTCAATTAAGAAAATCTTTCAATCAAAGACAACAAAGTGCAACCAATGGCACTTCTACATAAAGACGGTTGATACCCTCACAATAGCCAAACAAAGCATCTTTTTATGGCCAACATTCATATTCGGCGAATATCTATCATAACCTTTCATACTCTACACCAACTGCAATGTCAATTAATGGAAATTATCCTCCACTGATTGTACCTGCAACATTCTCTTCATCCCCATTTCCGCATGCACAAACAAGTTCTCGACAAACAAGTTCTCGACCACAATTATTTAGCAGAATTGGTTAATATTTGTCATGGACCAATGGCACCTCAAAAAACTCGAAGGATCCCACCTCCACAACAGGAAACGTAGAAGGTAATCGAAATGATTTCTAGAATCAATGAAATCCATCCCAAGAAAAAGTTGAAAGGATCCATCATCCATGATGATTACCCGGTAGTCATATCTCTCATGGTGGCAAATCATATGGTGAAGAGAGTGTTGATAGATACTGGCAATTCAGCAAACATCATCTATTATGAAGCTTTTCGAAAGATGGCTCTGAAAGATGAAGCATTTGAAGCTAGCTAAATCCCTCTGATAGGCTTCTCAAGGGCAACAACATATGCATTGGGTACTATCAACTTACCAATTCAATGGGGTTTGACAAATAAAATAACATCTAAAGATGCAACATTCATCGTTGTAGATTCTCCAACGACGTATAACATTATTTGGGGAAGGCCTAAATTAAACATGATGAAGGCGAAGGTAGATACTTTGGAGAATTCAATCAACATGTCTGTCAGGGACAAACCATTCTACATAAAATGAGACACATAGGTAGCTCGAACTTGTTATATGACGACAATTTCACAAGCTCTTGCATCTATAGACGATACCAAGGTATCGGCTGAAGCAGACCGAATGGACTAGATACCAAATTAGAAGGGTTTCAAATCGACACACATCATCCAAAAAGGAACTTTCAAGTTGGCTGAAACCTACCTTCCAACATAAAGAAGGAGCTAACAAAGTTGTTGACAAAACATAAAGCAATTTTTGCAAAGAGGAATAATGATATAGGCTCCATCCCTTGTGATTTCGCCGAACATAAATTGGTCGTAAATCCATAAGCCAAGCTGGTAATACAGGGGCAAAGATATTTGGCACCAGAAAAGAAGGAAGCTCTAAAAAAAGAAGTACAAGAATTACCTCAAGTGGGGGATTATACAAAGAGTTGACTTCCCTACTTGGTTGTCCAATATAGTGATTGTGCCAAAATCAAATGGTATATGGAGAGTTTGTATTGACTTCACCAGTTTGAATAAAGCAATACTAAAGAAGCCATTTCCAACACCACGTATTGGATGCCACAGTTGGATATTCACTCCTTTGTTTTCTTTACGCACATGAAAGGTATCATCAAATTCAAATGGCTAAGGAAGATGAAGATAAAACTTCCTTTCGTACACCGATAGGTTTATATTGTTACACAAGAATGCCTTTCGGCCAGAAGAACGCTAGGGCTGATTTCCAAGACATGATCAATGGCATGTTTGTTAATCAAATGGGTTGAAACAATGAAGCCTACAGTGATGACATACTTGCAAGGCCAAGTAAACCAGCCAATACACTAGCGGACTTGGAAGAGTCATTAACAATAATGACACAATATGGCCTGGAACTAGATCCACAAAAGTGTTCCTTTGGAGTTGAATCAGGAAAAGTTTTGGGTTTATGATCTCAAGTGGTGATACCGTGGTGAATCCAACAAAGATAAAAGGAATCATAGATATGAAGCCACCAGCCACACTGAAAGAGTTGCAAGGGCTTACAGGCTGAATCGCTGCCCTCAACAGATTTCTGGCCAGATAAGGAGAAAAAGCAATGTCTTGTTACCAAGTACTCAAAAAATCTAAACCTTTCATTTGGAATGAAGAATGTCAAAATGCTTTCGAACAGTTAAAGATGCATTTGGCTTCCCCACCTACATTAGGTGAAACTTTATTTTTATACAAGGTCATCTCTAATTCGACCGTTATCTCAATTTTATGCATAGAACGTGGCTCACAAGTCCAATGTATTACATAAGCCACATTCTTCAGGGAGCTGAATCCCGATATTCTTCTTTAGAAAAACATGTTCTATCACTCATCATGGCCCACAAGGAAACTGAAGCCATATTTTCAATCACATAGAATTAAAGTTCTAACAAATGCTCCCATGAGGAACATCCTAAACAAGCCAGATATGGCTGGCCGATTGATGAAATAGATGATTGAACCTTCAGAATTCAACATTCAATTCAGCCAACGCAAAACTATAAAGGCATAGGTATTGGTCGCTTTCATAATAGAATACATACCAGATTGAACAAATGATACCGTTTCAATATCACAGGATTCTACTCCAAAAAATTGTTGGTAGTTATATGTGGATGGCTTGATAGCCAAAAGGAACAAGGGGGCAGGCTTTGTCCTAATCTCCACTGAAGGTACAAAATTTCCTTTTGCCTTGAATACAATTTTCAACTCAACAACAATAAATCTGAATATGAAGCCCTCTTAGCCGATCTGAGGGCGGTCGAATCCTTATATATGGACAATTTATTGGTTCAGATTGATAGTCAAGTAGTTGCCACAAAAATAAATGGAGAATATGATGCAAATGAAGAAAATATGAAAAAATACATGGCCGAATCACTCAAACTTTTTAAGTTTTTCAAATACATCAGGGTAGAACATATTCTGATAAATTACAACACTCTGACCGATGCCTTATCCAAGATAATGGCTGGTGAACACATTAATGGTAAGTGGATTGAACCTTTGAATAAGAAATCTATTGACAATGACGATATCCTTGTTATTGATACTAACAAAGGCAGGATAACACCATTCATACAATATATTCAGAATGGTACAATTCCATCCGATCCAACCGAAGCCAAAGACATAAAGACAAAGGCTTCACGTTACGTCCTTGTAAAAGATCATTTGTATTAGCAAGCATTCTCATGGCTACTACTTAAGTGTGTTTCGATGGACGAAGGAAACTACATCGTTCAAGAAGTTCATGTATTTATTTGTGTTGCACATATTGGATTTCGTAGAATTGCAATAAAGATAATGAGAGCTGGATATTTTTGGCCAGGTATGGAAGTTGATGCTACAAATTTGGTGAAGTCATGCGTAAATGCCAAATCCATAATAACATACATCAAATGTCGACCTCTGAACTACACTCTTTGAGTAACCCCATTCCCTTTTATTAATGGGGCATGGATTTGGTTGGTCCATTCCCAAAAGCTGCAGGAGGCCAAGAATACCTAGTAGTTGCAGTGGATCACTTCACAAAATGGGTGGAAGCTAAGCCTCAACTCAGACACCCTAACCAAAACCAGTCCAATTCTATCTTCATCCATCTCAACGCCACCGTTCTTCTTGATTTCCGTAGAATTCTTTAAATGGGTTTCAAAGAAAGAGGAAGAAAAGTATACTCGGGCAAGAACCACCAAAGAAGCGCCTTTTTGGTGTATGCATACGAGTGAAGAGTAGAAGAACTAGTGATTGATTGCGGTGGTGTGGGGGTCTTGGTTGAGATTACATTTCAATTTCTTTTATTGCACACATCACAAATCTCACAACATATATTGCCAAAAAACGAAACCCTCCATATCACCTTAATCAAACCAAAAATCAAAGTCACGTAGGAATGCTGGGAAAAATAATTATGTTCAATTTCAATTTTCAATCAAAATCTCTAGCATCAATCTTAACCAGAAAGGTGGAAGATTTCTTCTATGAAGATGTTATTACATGTTTTAGCATACCAAGGATCTTGATAATAGAAAATGGAACTCAATTCAAAGCACAAGAGTATTTAAAGTTCAAATGCCAGAATTCAGAATTCAGTTGTTCAAGCATATCTAGGATTCCTTTTCTGGATTGTCGCTTCTTACTCCTTGATCAACTTTTTGAGGAGTGTTTGTGGCTCTTTGATGGTCTTTACAGGCCCTTCTACCAGCCTAAGAGCTATATACCCCCCTTGCAATTCTTGTTTAAATGTAGTGATGTGGATAGCATCGTTTTTCTGCTTGATTTCCACTGCTTCATCTTTAAAACCACTATAATAGCTTCTAGTGCTTTCAACAAATTTCTGTTTGATGTTGATCATTGATGTCTTTATCACACCTTTTGTTGCTTTGATAGTTCTTCAGGAACAACTCATTCAGTTGTGGACAGCTTGAGATACTTACTTCTGGAATTTCGTGAACCACGATTGTGCTTTCTTAGTCAACGTGGACCGGAAAGCTTGGCATTTGACATGATCAGGGTACTCGAACACTTCCATATAGGAAATGTATTCATCTATATGTTGTAGAGGTTCCCCTGCGCCATCATACTTCTCCTCAACTTGTGGTGCTTTAAATCCTTGCGGCATTCAAGTAGTTCTGATATTGTGGACAAATGGTGAAGGTTCCGATAGGTCCACACTTCTCTGTACTTCCTAGTTTCCAATTCTCTCCTCACTTGCTGGGAGGGTCACTCTCCTCAGTGGATTCAGGGCTACCTCTCGAGCGTCTCCACTTGTTATTTCGATCAGGCTATGTCGAGGAGGTATCCTTCCTCCAGGAAGAATTCTCAGCGAGCTCCAATACTCGTCAGGATTTGCTACTTATCTTTGACCTCGGGAAATTGAGGCTCAGTTGAGTCTATCTCTCAGGTCATAACCAATTCCATTGCGTAGGGTTTCTCTTAGGTCAGCCATAGATGGAGCTCTTTCAGTGCTATTTCTTTCACCCTGTGATCTTTCTTGTGCCGGTCCTGCCTCTCAACCTTCAACATTGGGCCGAAGGTCATTCCTTGTTTCTAAAGGCAGGGGTTGTTCCAATTGCATGCAACCCCTTCGATCTTGAAGTCATAGTGTTTCCCTCTGAGATGGGGTCAGACTACGCCCTGTTGACGTATAATCTCTCTTGCCCGACCAGGGCTACCACCATGCATTCCGAAAGGTTAGTCGGAACGGACCCTCGGCTTCCCCCTGATCTCTGTGGTCTAGGATTATTGCCATTGTTGTTTTGGTCGGGGTGCCTCTGTACTCCTCCTTCACTCTCAAGTTTAATTCCACCAGGACCCTTCGAGACTGCCTAGATTGTGACCGTCTTGACTGTTCTTGTTGATCGACTAGCCCCATATTATTATTGTCCCCCATCGGGATCGGGTCTTCCAACACTGCTTCTCCAATGCGCAATTGTGTTCTGCCAGGCGATTTGCCAAGCCGTGGTACCTGAACATGCGTTGGTTGCTTTCGAGTCATCATAGCTCTTTTTTGTTTCTTTTTTATGTGCATGGAAAAAAGCTAGGCTTTAGAATATTCTTCCCACAGACGGCGCCAAAAGTGATGGAGCGCGGAAACGATCTCCAGGTCATCCCGAATTGTCATGGTGCCTATAATGACAACCAGAATGGGAAAAATTAGTCCATCAGAGTGGGCTGTTGCCCTGAGGATAACTCTGGTGCCCAAGTCAGTATTCCAAGAGACTAATCTTTTAGTTAATGAGCTTAATTTGTTTTTGAACAGTGCATGATTTGATAATATATACCGAATAATAGGTTACCTTATTTGATCGTGACTCTTCGATTTCGTAATAGTAGGCAATTAGAATAACTATGAGATCATATCCAACCAATTGCTCCTGGAATCGTGGAGTTTCTCTGGGTTGGGATACCTTGCCATGCACGTCTTTGGTAGAGAGCAACAAACTCGTTAAAGACCTTTAAACCAACTTCGCGACCTACCTGTGAATGTCGAAGGGCTTGGCTATCCGTCGTAGAAGGTCATGAAGAGTGATTATGAGTTCATAGAGTATATTAAGAGTAGTAGATATTTAGTCGTGGCATGTAAGATGTTTGAGATGGATTGGAGCTCACTGAGTAGAAGGTTGTGGTCAGGTGAGACCTCTCCTAGGCTCATTTTATGGTTAGTGAGCTGGAAGAAAGATGGGAAGAGGTCGCTACCCACCTTTCCTCTTAACTTGTGATTTGAAATTTTAGGCATTCGGGTCGGTACTTTGGGTCCGTTTGGGTCAGTTCATTCGGATCGTACTTGTTTCTCCCATCAATATGAAATAAATGTTGTCAATTAAATTGCGATCACTAATAGTACTACTACCCTGTGTTAGTCTTGTTGAAATTTTGTATCCCCTTATCTACATCCCTTGGAATCTTACAAAGAAAGTATTTTTGTCCCGCCCCCCTACCACTTTTTTTTTTTCTTTTTCAAAACCTCCTAAAAGTCTTATTAGACAAGGTTGATTTTGATTATGTTAAATAACTACCATTTTTGTATTTAATGCTTTAGATAATTAGACAAAAAAAAGAAAAACCTTTTCAAGATGGTATGTATCACACCAAATGAATATTTCAAATTGGCAATGAATATTCATGTATTCTTTATCAATTCTACCTTACATATTCCCGATGTGAGATGATGTATAAGATATGTTTTTATGCTACATAACTTACTTTATCTTATACATATATATATGCGAAAATGTTATGGAGTGCACTAGTGTACTTTATATAAAGTGTACTATTAAGTATATAACAGTCAAAGTTAACAGTTAACTATCTTTTTTTTTTAATAAAAATAAATAAATTTGATTAAGTATCCGTAGGGTTTAGTTTATCCTTTTAGGTTTACTATATAAAATCTATTTACAAACAAATAATTTTTTTTATTGAAGATTTTATATTTTAAAATAAAAAAGATAGTTGACCCGTTAACTTTAACTATTAGAGACTTAATTGTAAACTCCTTATAAAGTGCACTAATGCATTTTATAGCTGATGGAGCTTGGAAGTAACCTCCGGGACACAAAAACCACAATGATGTCAACGATCACAACCTGAGAAGAGAAAGAGTAAGTCGCCGGAGTGGGCTATCGCCCGGGGAAGAGCTCGGATGCCTAAGTTAGTATTCTGAGAGAGTAATTTTGTGCAATTAACTCCAAAAACGCCGTCTTTTTCTGTAGACCGTTTTTAATTTGAATATATATTGAATTGAGTAAGTTTCCTCCTTGATCAAGGCTTTTCTATTACCCGACAGTAGCCAATTAGGATAATTGTGAGATCATATCATATCCCGCCAATTGCTTTTAGAATCGCAGAGTTTCCCTAGGTTTGGATATCTTGTCATTCACGTCTCTGGTCGAGAGATACAAGCTCGTTAACAGCCTTTGAACCAACTTCGTGACCTGCCCTTGGATGTCGAAGGTCTAGACTATCTCCTCTGGGAGGTCGCGTCGAGTGATTAAAGACTCAGGGAGGGTGTTAGGAGTTGCACACAATTGTTCACGACATGGAAGATGTATGAGATAGATTGAAGCTTATCGGGTCAAAGATCATGGTCCGGTTAGACCTCTCCTGAGCTCATTTTGGAGGTCGGTGGTAGGAGCTCATTGGCCACCTTTCCTCTTTGACTCGTAAGAATGACTTTCAGGTATCAAGGTCGGGGCTTTGAGCCCATTTAGGTTGACTTTTCTAGGTCGTGCCTGTTTCTCGTGTCATTACCCCCCCTTTAGGCCCAGCGAGCTCAAAGGTCTTGGTGCCGAAGTTACCATCTTTAAGTCATGACCTTCGAAGGGTCTCACCCTTTTCTCTGTAATGGCTATTTTTTGAGGAAGACTTGCCTCATTAGTTTTGGCAGTTGCATCGGTTCTTGGCATACCGAATCCTTTTCAAAAATCCAAGGGACTCCTTATCTTATATAAATTAGGAGTCCTATGAAGATTTTAGGATCTACCTAAACTCTTTCTTAAATTGCAAGAACTCTTTGCTAACGGAATCTCTTCACTGCAACACCTTCTGCTCTCTTAAAATTTCTTTCTTTCCCGACTCAAGGACAAAACTAGTGGTCAGAACAACACCCTTTTTTAACTCCCAGAAAAATTACGAGTGAGTTTTCTTTTCCATCTACCGCCATTTTTTTAAAAAAAAAACTTCATCTATTTTAAAAATGTCTTCTGTGTCTCCTGCTTAGTCCTCTGCGTCTAGCCCCCTCTCTCTTCATTCTGGAGAGGTGGAGCATCCTTTTCCCCTTTATTGACCTGGAGAATGGGGTGTTTTATTTTCCCCCAATTTCTGTTAAGGTCCCCCCCTCCCCCCCCCCCAATCAAAAGTAAGATCTACCGGCCTTCTGAGTTGGAGGTCTTCTCCACTTTTTCTTCTCTAGGACCCACTGAGATTTTGGAGATCAATGGGGAGAAAGGGACTGGAGAAAGGTAACATAGTCACTGTTAAGGAGGGTGAGCGCCCATGGACACATAGTCCTCCACGTCGCCAATCTCAGAGAGGGTATTCTCCTGCCCCATCTGCGCCCCTTACTCTTGGATATTACCTAATTATAGGGCTTTATTATTGTATAACTTGTTCCAAATTCTGTAAGGTAATAGTTGCGTTCATCGTGACCTGCCATCTTCACCGAGTTCCAATCTCATTGGAGCTCTTTAGGTGTTTCTTTAGGATTGGTGTCAAAGAACACCTCTGTAGGGTACCTTTAGCTCAACAATTAATATAAGCTGGTAGGTCCTTTCCAGTCCTCTGTAGGGAATTGGAAAAATTCTTTCGTTTTTGCCAAACTTCCTAACAACTTGATCCAATCCGAGCCCTATCTAGATTAGAATATAAGTCAATCTTTTTTCAACAAGCTCCCTATCCTGTCCAATGAACAGGAGAGGAATAGGGCCATTTTGATTGAAGTGGTCCATTCTAATGTTGCCAAGGTCGGGTGTAATTTGCCGGAGTGGCTTGTTACCTTCTTTCGCCCTTCTAGACTAGGGAGTCCGGTAGATCGCGACCTTCCCTATGCCAGGAAAGCTATGGGGATTCCCCCTTCCAGTATTAAACTTCTCTATTTTCTTTTTGCATTAAACAAATTTGTTTAAGCTCTTTTATGTACTAATAGATTTTTCCTTTTTTGTCTTGGCAGCAATGAGGACCACTTCATGGCTTTTGAAGTCTAACCCTCCTAGAGCTAATGCTGGTGGAGTTGGTGGCACCGCTGGTGCCTCCTTTGCCGTTGTTACCATTACTACGACTCCGATCAAGATTCCTATTCCCCAATGTCAGGGAAAGAAGATTGTTGTGGCCAATCGGACCCAGACAGCTCTATAGAGGAGCACCAAGGCCGATGCTTTGTAGGCCCCTAAAAGGCCTATGAAGATTACTATCTCTTCTTTCTCCCCTTCTTCTTAGTCTGCGTCTTCTAAGAAGAGGACTTCTCGAGTCTCCTTAGGTAAGGGGATGGCTCCAACGACCTTAAGTTCAAGGCTAGAGTTCAATGGCTGTGTGACCATGGAGGCCGCAGTCACTCTAAAGAAGCTGGGGAATGCTTCCCTGACCACCCACACTGTCGAGGGGATTGTAAGGTGGGTCCCTGACCTCTCGATGGACTCCTCTTACTCCTTGTTCCAATGGCTACATTCCCAATCATTTCTGATGGAAAGTGTGCCTCCAGTTGACTAGCAAATATGCTGGCAACTCATTGATGAAGAACTAGATAAGTGTACTACCTCCCTCCACACTGCAGTAAGTCTCTCTTATTTCTTTGTGTTTTTTGCAATTGATTCTATTTCAACTTGTCTTTGGTTTTGACCTCCTTCTTTTTTTTGTTGCAAAATCATGTCTCTCTTGGAGCGTGGCTAAGGAGATAAGAAGAAAAAGCCAGGAAGGATCAGGAGTTCTAGTCTCTGATCTCTGAACTCCAGGATGAAAAGGCTTGCCTGGTTAGGGAAAATGCTGAGCTTGCAGCCTTTGCTGAAGTGGCCAAAGCCTTCTACATTGGCACATTCAACCTTCTGCAAAAGTGCAAGAAGGAAAATTGAAGAAGCTAGAGTTGATAGCCAGCTCTGGAGATGTTGTTCAGAAGAATGAGCAGCACTTTGAGCTCGGCAACTAGTAGAAGGAGCTCATCCAGGAGCTCAAAGCTTGGCTGAAGAGATCTCCAAGGTATCTGCGACGATGATGGCAATCTTTCCTTGGTCAAGCTCGAGGGAATCCCCACCTTCCAGGACTACATAGAATCTTTGCTGAGGCCTCAGATGATGGGGTTGTACATGGAGGTCACAGGTAAGCTCCAGGAGCTTAACTCGGAGATGAAGACTAACCCTGAACTTGATGCTCAACTCTACCATCCGGAGTCAGTGGTTCTCTTCTATGGGAGCAAGAAACCTTGACCTCGCAGAATTAGGTCGTTGTGGTAGAGGTCCTGGCTAAGGTTAGCCAGGATGGTGAGGGCCTCTTTGGGAAGGGAAAGGAGCCAGTGGTTGAGCCTCCTGAAGTTGAGACAATTGGGAGGGAAATTCATGACATCCCACCTGTGGCATTCGCTTGACCTGATGGTACTGCTATCTCTGGCAATGATGACTTGATTACCCATTACCCCTTTCATCCTCTGCATATTGATTTTGATGAGGTACTTGATCTTTTTCGAGCTATCTGCCTATCCTTGGGCAGACCCCCATTTATAGATGTTAATTGTTACCATGCGGCCCTTCAAATGCCTCAGGCCTGGAAGTAGCTGTGGAGGATGAGGATCTAGAAGATGAAGAACCCCTTAGCCATTGTCAGTCGATAAGGTAGCGTAAAGAATTTGGAATTTCCAAAGTCGCTGGAGGTTTCCCAAAGATGATGAAGAGGAATACTGAGCTCTGATAATAGAATAAGATCTTCCACCGTATTTCTTATTCATTTTGCAATACTGAATATTTAGCTTTTTATATTTCTACTTCACTGTACTGAATATTTTATTTCCAGAGGTCTGTTTGTGGCCACTTTCTTTATATCAACCCAATTTTCGCCAAGTATCTTGTCTTTGCTTTAACACTTAGAACTTGCATAATAATCTAAACTAGCTTTGAAACTAAGGCAAATAAGATCTCAATAAGCTCTGAAAACTTATCTTTTATTCATGCCTGTCCAAATTAAACTAAAGTGGTTGTTGAGATCACCTCGCTATTCAGCGAGCTCCTAAATTTGTGAGAAGTTCTTAGAAGCCTCAAGCGTAGAATTTCTTTAGATGACAAATATTCCAAGGTCTTAGGTATTGTCTTCCTTTGAGATCAGCGAGCTTATAGCTACCTCCTTTGTGGACTTTTTAGATTATGTAAGGTCCTTCCTAGCTGCCTTTTAGCTTGGCCAGTCATCCTTGTTTCCCAACATCTGACCTCTTGAGGACCATTTCTCCAACTGTGAAATGTTTTTCGATCACCTTTTTGTTGAAAAAATTTGTAACTTGCCTTTTATATCTTATATTGGTTTCCATGACTTTGTTTCTGACTTCTTCAAGGCGGTCCAGGTCTACCCCTTTTCACCCCCTCATTTAAGACAAAATCATATTTAGTCAGTCTTAGGGATTTTATTCTAACCTCGACTGTCATTATTGCCTCTGCACCAAAGCATAAACTGAATGGTGTTTCTCTAGTAGCTTTTCTAGGCTCGGTTATGTATGCCTCAAGATGCTTGGAATTTCTTCTGGCCATTAAAGTTTGCGACCTTCCTTCTCGAGCTCGGTGAGTCTTTTCTTGAGACCTTCCAAGATGGTTCTGTTTGTGACTTTAGCCAATCCATTCGCTTGGGGATAAGCTACAGAGTTTAACCTCTGTTCAATATTCAAGTTTTCAAAAAAAGTCTTGAATGGATCACCTATGAATTGTCATCCATTGTCCAAAATAATAGCTCAGGGAATCTCGAACCTGCATACAATGTTCCTCTATACAAAGGACTGGACTTTCGGTGATGAAATTGTTGCCATTGTTTCAACTTAAACCCATTTGGTGAAGTACTCTACCGCAACAATCAGGAATTGGACACCCACCACTCCTTTTGGGAAGGGTCCTATTATGTCGATACCCCATATGTCAAAAGGTACCATGCATTGATGGATTGATATCTTGTTGGCGGCACATGTGATTTGTTCCCGTGTAACAGGCAACTCGTGCATTTCCATATTACCTTCTCAATGTCTAAGACCATTGAAGGCCAATAATACCCCGTTCTCAGTATCTTCTTGGCAACGGTTTTTGCTCCTATGTGTGATCCACATATTCCATTATGTACCTCTTCAATGACATACTCTCCTCCTCCCTTTCTTAGGCATTTTAGGAATGGCCATGTGTATAAACTTTTGTACAAGTCGTCATCTCCTATCAGGACATAGCTAGGTGCCCACTTTCGCACTTGGTGAGCTTCTTTGGGATCTGTGGGAGGTCACCATTTTTTAAGAATTTTTAGATTGGATATCACTAGTCTGCTTGATTCTCTATAACCAAGTTCTCTTCTTGGTTTATGCTAGGAGAGTATAATTGTTCCACCAACATCTCTGCTTTTGTCCTTGCTATCTCTTGGTAGACTTTAGATAGTACTTCTGCTTCTGTATTTTGCTCTCTGGGTATTTGCTAGATAAGGAAATGCTAAAGTTTGGATGTTACATCCCTTACACTTCTGAGATATTTGATCATGTTCTCCTCTCTAGCTTCGTATTCCCCAGTGACCTAGCTAGCTGTAACTTGTGAATCAGTTTTGAAGTGCAATTTTTAGACTTTTAGAGCTCTTATGAGTCTTAGACTTGCTAAGAGAGCTTCATATTCAGATTAGTTATTCGAGGTTGGAAAGTGGTACTTCACAGAGTAAGAGATTCTCACTTCCTCAGGGCTGATCAGTACAATTAATGCACCTGAATTTTTTTTTTTTTTTCCTGTGGAGCCATCTGTGTGCATGGTCCAGGTATTATTTTCACAAGTGCTTGTGAGCTCCAATTGAGCTCTTGTGCATTCTTCTACAAATTCTGAGAGAGCTTGAGCTTGATTGCTTTCCTTGGCTCAAATTCAATTTGATATCTCAAGAGGTCGAGAGACCACTTCATTGTCCTGCCCAATAGCTCGGCTTCTCCTGTGCTTGTTTTAGTGGTAGATTGGTTAACACTCTTATCGGGTAAGCTTCAAAATAGGGCTTAAGCTTTCTTGACATAAAAATAATCAAGTACACAAATTTTTTGAGGTTCGAATATCTAATTTCAGGACCTCTGAGCAAATGACTTACGTAATAAATAGGAAATTGTAAGCCTGACCTTTCTACTAGTAGCACCGAGCTGACTACCTTTTCCATTGTAGTTAGGTACATCAGAATCTCCTCCCTAGACCTCGGGGAAACAAGTTGAAGAGGCTTCCCTAGGAAGTCTTTCAGCTTGCCGAAAGCTATTTGACAATCTTTAGTCCACTGAAAATCTCTTGACTTCTTTATGACATTATAAAATTTTGCTCCTTGGTTAGCCATTTTACTAATAAAGTGCTCCAATGCTGCCATCTTTCCCATCAGACTTTGGACCTCTTTAATGTTTCTGGGAGGCTCCATGTCTAACAGTGCTTTTTTCAAAGATTTTTTATAAACTAAACCCTAGGAATAGTTGATTAAAGTTTATTTTATTTTTTAAAAAATAAAAAACGACCGTTAACTTTGATTATTAGAGATTTCACTAGAGCACTCTATAAGGTATGTTCCGTAACACTTCATAGCATTTCCGTATAAATATATATATTTATATATATGAAAATATTAGTGTGTGCAATACTGTGCACACTAACAAGTGCAACCGTTAGTCAACTAACGGTCAAAGTTAATGGTCAACTATCTTATTTTTTAAAAAACAATTAATTAAAATTTAATCAAGTATCCCTAGGGTTTAGTTTATCTTTTTAGAGTTTAATTTATCCTTTTAGGGTTTAGTTTATCCTTTTAGGGTTTAGTTGACCGTTAGTTAACTAACGGTTGCACTTGTTAGTGTGCATAGTATTACACATACTAACATTCCTCTTTATATATAAAAATAAATAAATAAATACATATATATATATATATATATATATATGGAAATGTTAGTATGTGCTTCACCGTGCACACTAATGAGTGCAGTAGTTAGTCAACTAACGGTCAAATTTAACGGTTTCCTTTTTTTTTTTAAACAATTTATTAAAATTTAATCAAGTGCC
>JAOXNR010039611.1:0-20312 GCA_028571225.1 Parsonsia alboflavescens | reverse complement strand
ATATATATATATATATATATATATATATATATATATATATTTTAAGTTTAGAGTAAACAAACGGGCCTAAATGTCCTATTTCTAAACATTTTTTTTCTTCCTTTTTTTATGTTTTTTTTTAACACCTTCATGGCCCTATATCCTCTCCTCGAGGATTAATAATGTCACCTCACCTATTCTTGTCATTTCTCGAACTCAAGGCCCATCGATCTCAATTATTGTTAGTTACCACTAAGTGAGCAAGACTTAAGGTCCTATTTCTAAATATAAATAGTCTTTAATTAATAAAAAATTTCATTAACAACCTTATATATTTAAAGATTTATATTCATTTGAATAATGTTCCCACAATTAATTACATTAATGAGGAGAATAAATTTGTTACTTTATGACAATACAAAAGTACTTCTTAATTTTTTATTAAATCAAAATAAAATATTCAATTTTACACCAAGAGTGAGTTTTAAACTCTCTTCTTTTTATTTATTTATTTAATAATTGGGACATTGTGGATATCTCAAAATAGAAATAAAATATTAAAATTCGAATGAAACTAGTAATTTTAGACGATGCAGGATTTTTTAATTTTTAAAAATTGAAATAAGAGTCTAGACCCTCTCTTATGTTATAAATTTCTTATTAACCTTTGGTAAATTGTCAAATTTTTCTTGAACATTTTTTTTTCCAAAGTAGAACTCCATTCTTTTCTTAGGTCCCAAATTAATTTTTATCTTCCAAATTACGTTTCTTTTTTTTATTTATTTTAATAATAGGTTCTCAAACTATTTTGACTCACACAAAAGGTTCTTTTTACTTGAAAAATGTTCTCGTCGACCAAGTCACTTTTTTTTTCACCTATCAAAATAAGGATAATTTTAAAATCTACCTTTAAAAAATAAAAAAAGGAAAAAGGAGATAACATGGATGAAGACCAAAAGTCCCCTATTTCTAAAGATTACTGATTACATCATCTATTTTTACAAGCTGGTTTTTGTTCTTTATTTTTCTCTTATTCCTACTCACCTAATGGCCTATTGTTCTTCAATGACGAACATGGTTTTGAGATCTAAAAAGTTTCCTTTAAAAAATGGAGACCTACTTTAAAAGACTAAATAGTTTGAAAACCTAAAAAATTTATTAAAAAAAAAAAATCACGAAGATAAGGCATAGAAATAAGTTTGTCTTCGCCGAAATTGATCCTTTTGTCTTCGATATTCGTATTATTTATTTATTCATTAAAATAGGTTGAATAGAATAATTAAAAAATAGACCGTACTCTGACAGATGGCTAAATACGAATAAAAACAAACAAATAAAGACCTACTTTGAAAGAAAAAAAAAAAAAAAGGGGTTTAGGAATGAAGATTGACAATTTACCTTAGTTTTTTTTGGTCTAATTCTTTAAAAAATAAAACATGAATTCTTTCAAATATATCTACACGCGTGTATATATTTTTTCATTATATTTGTTTTAAATCATAATCAAAATTTAATTAAAGATAAAGATTACTGCATTAGTACTGGCCTGCACTGATGTTGAATTGATCCTCCATACGGATATAAAATAATTAATGTTCCTACTTTGGCATTAATAATGATAAGTGTATTATTAACATAAAAATAATAAATAAACAAATGAATAACGTAGTTATCGGATCGGAAGAATATATACCCCACGTCAATGTCCAAAGAGATATATATATTTATATATATTGAAATAGTCTTCGGATCACCTCGAAATATGATAGCATCTGTAATCACAACTTGAAAGAAAATCAGATCACTAGAGTGAGCTGTCGTCTTGAGGATAACTTCGATACCTAAGTCAGTGTTCGATGAGAGTAAATTGAATCAATTCTACCTTGTCCAATCTGTCTTTCATTCGACCATGTATATCGAATTATCAATTACCATTTAAGTGAAGTTACCTTATTAGAGTTGATCTCCATTACGTGAAAGTAGACATTTAGGAATTAGGATAATTGTGAGATTATATCCCACCAATTACTCCTAAAATCATGGAGTTTCCATAATAGAAGATATCTTGCTATGCACGTCTCTGGTGTATGAACGACAAACTCGCTACTGACTGATAAACCATCTTCGTGACCTTCTAGTGAGCTTTGAAGGTCAAGATGAGCTTTTTCGAGGTCACGATGAGTGATTAAAGTCCCATAATATGGATCATGTGTTATAGATATTTAATCGTGGCATGGAAGATTTACGAAAAAGATTGGAGTGCACTGGTTCGTAGCTCAGGGTCTAGTGAAACCTTTCCTTAGCTTGTAGAAGGTCAATGACCTACGAGGTCGCTGTCCACTTTCCTCTTAATATTGATTCAGATCTTCCATGGTATCTAGGTTTATTCAAGTTTGGTCATACTCATTCTGAGCGAAGAATAAATTTTTTCCTCCAAGTCCCGACCTTTTAAGAGTCTTGCCATTTTTTATAATGGCTAGTTTCGAGTTTTCGTGTCTCATCAGTTTTTCGTAGTTGCCTCGGTTCGCGAGTAACGTATCTTTCTAGAACTCAAGAAACTTCTTTCCCTTGTAAATTAGGGAACTTTGAAGAGTTTGAAACTTACTAAAATTCTTCTTAAGCAATTCTGAATTCTCTTTTTATGATAAGCTGTTCGACCTTTCAAAAAACTTTCAAGCTCTTTTCTTTACTCTGGTGATCAGTTGGTATTAGTCAACTTTAGCATCTCTAAGATGGAACGTTTCCATCATCAAAGAGTGAGTCCTCTCCTTTTCTTCTTTATTTCTTTCTAGAAATTTTCTTTTTTTTTCTTTCGCAAAAGGTGTCTCCTCACCAACTTCGTAGTGATTCCTTTTATATTGAATTTCCAGTTGTCGTGACTCATACACCTAGTCATTCATCTTCCTCAAGTACTCCTTCTCTTCATATCGATGAAATCCTTGGGTCTCTCCCAAAACAAAATTCTAACAATGAGGTGTATTAGTTGCCTCCTGTTACTGCTAGGGCTCCTCCAGTTAAGAGAAAAGTATATAGTCCTTCTGAGTTGTAGGTTTTTCCTCTCAAGTCTGCTATAGGTCCTTCTAAGATTTTTTAGATTAGTGGAGAGAGAGAGCTAAATAAAGATGATATTGTAGTTTCCCAGGAATCTAACCGTTCTAATAGCAGGCCTGTTGGGCATATCATCCTTCACATAACCAACCTTAGGGGGGAATTCTTTTACTTTATCTCCATCCTCTTTTCCTCGACATAGTTTACTTCTGGAGGTTTCCCATTGCCCAACTTGTTCCTAAAGCGGTTAGGACCTTTGTAGGTTTCATTGCGACCTCTCACTTATACAAGATTCCAGTTTCTTTAGACCTCTTTAGGTGTTTTTTCAAGGTTGACATCTCCACTACACCTGGTAAGACGAGCTTAGGATACATCCAGCTTAACAATAGATACAAATTGTTAGGAGCTTTCCAATCATTAGAGGGACCTTGGAAAGATTCCTTTTTCTTTGCTAAACTTCCAGCAGATCAAGTTCGAGCTGAACCATACCATGACTAGAATCTTAATAAAACGTTTTACAATTGAATTTCCACTTTAACTGATGAGTGACAAAGAGATAGAGTTTTCCTTTACAATCTTGCTAATTCTGACTTCAATATGGTCGGTTCTACTCAGCTAGTTTGGCTTGTTCCTTTTCTTCGTTCTACCAGATTGGGGAGTCCTATGGATCGTAGCTTTCTACAAATAGAAAATCTATGGGAATTCTTCCGGGTGGTAGGAAATTTCCATCTTTTTTGGTCTTCAATGAATTTTGTTTTGTTTTGCAGTTTGGCCATGAATGTTAAATGTTCTTTTTTTTTTAAGAGCGATAATTACTGCCTGGTCGCTTAATCAGCCCACTGGATCTTAGCAAGGGCAACAGATCAGGTAGCCATCCCTCTGAGCTCTTTCTAGTGGGGCTACTACTCCTACTAGGGCTTCCACTACGGCTCCAACCACTGGGGATTCATCGTTCAAAATCCCCATTCATCAAGGCAGAACCAAAAAGGTCACCATGGTAAACCGAACAAGGAATGCCCTGAAAAGAAGTGCTAAAAAGGCTGCCCTGCGAGCTTCTGGGCGACCCTCCAAGATCACAATTTCTGACTCTCTTTCAACCAAGTTCATCAAACAAGGGAAAGACCTCCCTACCTCCTTTTCTGGAAAAGGTAAGGGTCTGGCGACCTTCGTGCAGGAGGTAGAGTTCAGTGGCTGTGCCACTGAGAAGGTTGTTGAGACCGTTAAGAAGCTTAGTAAATTGTCTCTGGCCTCCCATTTTGTTAAATG
Organism: Parsonsia alboflavescens; assembly: GCA_028571225.1. Classification (NCBI taxonomy): domain Eukaryota; kingdom Viridiplantae; phylum Streptophyta; class Magnoliopsida; order Gentianales; family Apocynaceae; genus Parsonsia; species Parsonsia alboflavescens. The sequence continues at coordinate 16,019 of JAOXNR010039611.1, read as the reverse complement.
GATCCCCGACCTTCCAACGGAGTTTTCTAACGCTTTGTTTCAGTAGCCACATTCCCAATCATTTCTAATGGAGTGTGCTTCGCCCATTGACAAAGAGATTTGCAAACAGCTCATCGATGTTGAGCTGGACAGATATGCCGCCTCTCTTCATAGAGCTATAAGTTTCTTTTACTTATATATAGTTCTCTCGTGAATTCTTCCGAGTATTGACTTGTCTGTTTAATTTTTTCTCAAAGCCATGTTTTCTTGGGCTGGCAGTTGAGGAGGCAGTTGGAGAAAGAAAAGAAAGATAAGGAGTCTTCCGCTTTGATCACTGACCTCCAAGACGATAAAGCTTGTTGGAAAATGAAAAACACGAACTTGTTGCCGTTGCTGTGCGAGCCAATGCATGTTATATTTTTGTCAGCACTCTCCTACAGGATAGTGAGAAAAAGGTCTCTAAAGCTAAAGCCCAAAATTAGCACCTGACAACTGCTCTTGATACTGTTGTGACCAGAGGTAAGGAATTGATCACTGTGGGTGACAAGCAGCGAGATCGTATTCATGAGCTGGAAGCTCAATTTGCAGATTTTAATGCCCTCTACGATGAAGATAGCAGTCTCTTCTTGGCCAAACTGGAGCTTATTCCTCCTTTTCAAGACTTTGTAGAATCTTTTATGCTACCTCAAATGATCGGCTATATGTGAATGTAATCGATCGACTCCAAGAACTTAATAGTAATATAAAAACTGATAAGGATTTCCATGACAAGTTATATCACCCGGACTCTATAATTCCTCTTCCATGGGAATATGAAAAGCAAGGTCCAAGTTCTAAAGATTAGGTTGTGGCTGCTGAGACTCTGGTAAAGGTACGACAAGCTGGTGACAATTCTCTTGAGGGGGAGAAGATTCATGACATTCCTCCCTTGGCGACCTTCGAAGTTTCAGGAAGTCATGCAGCTAACTCCTCTAAATATGTCGCTAGCAAAAAAACTGATGAGGATTTCCATGACAAATTATATCACCCGGACTCTATAATTCCTCTTCCATGGAAATATGAAGAGCAAGGTCCAAGTTTTAAGAAGGAGGTCGTGGCTGCTGAGACTCTGGTAGAGATGCGGCGAGCTGGTGATAATTCTCTTGAGAGGGAGAAAATTCTTGACATTCCTCCCTTGGCGACCTCTGAAGCTTCAGGTAGTCATGCCGCTAACTCATCTAAATATGTCGCTAGTGAAAAAATCCTTAATGAACTCAAAAAGTGGTATTATAATATAGCTATTCACACTCTCAAGGCTGCCAAGGAAAATCAGGAGGTCAACAAAATGGCCATGCCAAAGGCTCCCACGATTGAGGTCATTCCAGAAGTCATTGGTGGCGGGATTGTTCCCAAGATCATTTTGAGCTTCCTAGAAGTTCCCGAGAAGAAGAAAGATTGGATTGTAATAAACTTGGTCTTTCTTAAGGATTTTGTGACGCCTTTCTTATTCTCTCTGTTTTATGTTTGCTAGACAAAGGTTGTAAGGATACAATGCTCAGTATTTGAGCCCTTCTTTCTCTTTTTATGTTTATTGCTAGGCAAGGTTTGTTTGTGGCCTCTTTTTTCATATTTGTGGATTCTGCTTAGCCTTTTCATATGTTGAAAATGTTTGCATAGAGACAACTGTGATAAAGCTTTGATAGAACTTGCATAGATAGAATAGGAATGATTTCTTTAGAGGCTATAACGAGCTTGAGAATCTAGTATTTAAACAAAATGAGAATTTGAGTGTCCTTACAAAACTGGAAATTGTTTAGATTGCTAAGGTTAGTCAGTAAGTCTTTACGGCTTCCGAAGGTCACTGGGCTGAGCAATGAGCTTGTGTAGCTTGGAAAGTCTTAGGCATAGAATTTCTTTAGATGACAAATATTCCAAGGCCTTAGCAGTTGCCTCCCTTTGAGATCTGCGAGCTTGTAACTTTCACCTTTGTGAACTTCTTGGACTATCTAAGGTCCTTCCTAGCTTCTTGTAACTTTGATAATTATCCTTGTTTTCCAACACCTGACCTTTTAAGTACTAGGTCTCACTGCAAAGTGCTTTTCTTTGACTTTTGTGTTGAAAAAAATTTATGACCTGCTTTTTGTACATTCTGTCAACTTCCATCACTTTCTATCTGACTTCTTCAATGAGGTCTAGGTCTGCCCTCCTCTCCCCCTTGTTCAAGACTTGTATTCAACGAGTCTCAAGGATTGCATTCTAAACTCTACTGGCATTACCATTTCTACACCAAAACATAGGCTGAATGGTGTGTCCCTAATAGCCTTTCTAGGAGTAGTTCTATAAGCCCATAGGATACTTGGAATATCTTCTGGCCAGAAGGGTTTTCGACCTTTTTTCTTGAGCTCAATGAGTCTCCTTTTGAGACCTTCCAAAATTGTCCTGTTCGTGACCTTGGCGAGTCCATTTGAATAATGATGAGCTACTGAGGTCAATCTTTGCTTAATGTTCAAATTTTTACAGAAGGTCTTGAAAAGATCACCAATAAATTGTCTTCCATTATCTAAGATGATTGCTTGTGGAATTCCAAATCTACATACAATATTCCTCCACACAAAGGGTTGTCCTTTTGGCTAAGAAATAACTGCCATAGGTTCTGCTTCAACCCATCTGGTGAAGTATTCTACAGCTACTATTAGGAATTGAACACCCCCCACTCCCTTTGGGAAGTGTCCTAGAATGTCAATTCCCCATATGTGAAAAGGAACTAAAGAATTGATAGATTGATACCTTGTTGGGGGTACATGTGACTCGTTTCCTGCATTTCTGTATGACCTTCTCAATATTTGAGACCATGGAAGGCTAATAGTAACCAGTCCTCAATATCTTTTTTGCCATAGTTTTTGCTCATACGTGTGATCCACATATCCCACCGTGTACTTCTTCAATGACCTATTCTTCTTCACCTTTACTCAAGCATTTGAGTGATGGCCATGTATATGATCTCTTATATACTTCATCATCTCTTATCAAAATGTAGCGAGGTGATCACTTTTTGATTTGACAATTCTTTTGCATAGAGGGCTCCCTATCTTCAAGGAATTTTTGAATAGGGTATCTCCAATCCACCTGGTTTTCTATGACCAAGCTTTTATCTTAATTTATGCTCGGAGAGTGTAGATGTTCGATCAGTAACTCAACTTTGGTGCCCGTTAGCTCTTGATAGACTTTAGATAGTGTATCAGCTTCCATGTTTTGCTCTCTAGGTATCTGTTTGATGAGGAAGTATTCGATTTTTGATGTTATATCTTTTACTTTTTTTGAGATATTTAAGCAATTTTTCTTCCTTAGCCTCATAGGCTCCAACGATCTGGATGGCAACGATTTGTGAATCAGTTTTTATGTGCAAATTGTGCATTTTTAAAGCTTTATAAGTCTTAGACTGGCTAAGAAAGCTTTATACTCGGATTCGTTATTCGAGGTTGGGATGGATTCTCACTACCTTAGGGCTGATCAATATAATGCCCACACTTGAATTTTCTTACTCGGTGGAGCCATCTGTGTACATGATCCACACATTAGTCTCACGAGTTTCAGCAAGCTGCAGTGGAATTCTTGTACATTTTTCCACAGAGTCTAAGAGAGCTTGAGCTTTGATGGCTTTCCTTGGCTAAAAATTGATTTGATACCCTAAGAGCTTGAGCGCTCACTTCATTGTCCTACCTGATAGGCTAGAGATTGCTTTAATGGTAAATTTGTCAATACTTTGACAGGGTAAGCTTAAAATTAGGGCTTAAGCTTCCTTGATGTTGCAACAATGAGGTATAGAAACTTCTCAAGGTTCGAATATCTAATTTCGGGACCTCTCAATAAATGACTTACATAATAGACTAGGAATTGTGAACATGATCTTTCTACACAAAGTACTGAGCTAACAGCTTTTTCGGTTATAGTGAAGTACATTAGAAGCTCTTTTCCAGGTCTCGATGAAACAAGTTGTGGAGGTTTTCCCAAGAATTTTTTCAGCGTCACAAATGCAATTTGACCATCCGAATCCATCCAGCTTCTTTAAGACATGGTAGAACTTCTTTCATTTGTCGACCATTTTGCTAATAAAGCTACTTAGTGCTACCATCTTCCCTGTTAAGCTCTATACTTCTTTGACATTTCTAGGAGGTTCCATGTCCAGAAGTACCTTTATCTTATCAGGATTTGCATCGATGAGTCATTTAGACACAATGAGACCTAAAAATTTTCCCACTACAACTCCAAAAGTGTGTGGGCAGCTTTCAATATCTGAAAGGTCTCCCTTATGTCTTCAATGAAGTCTTCTGAGGTCTTGGACTTGATTACTATGTCATCCACATAGACCTCAATCTTTCTTCCAAGCTGTTTCTTGAAGACCTTATGCATTGCTGGTTGGAACTCTGCTCCTGCATTCTTCAAACCAAAAGACATTTTGGTGTGACAGTGGATTCCGACCTCAGTTACAAATGAGGTCTTTTCCATGTCCTTTAGCACCATTGCAATCTAATGATATCCCTTGTAAGCTTCCAAGAAACAAAGCCCTCGATATCTAGCTGTTGAATCAACCATCTGGTCGATGTTTGGAAGTAGATATGAATCCTTCTGGCAATATTTATTGAGTGTTGTGAAATTTACACACATCCTCCCTATCCCCTCTTTCTTTGATACAACCACTGGATTGGCTAGCCATTCAAGATACACCACTTCTTTCAAAATTCCAGCGTCAATAAGAGTAATGACTTCTCGATCTATGTCTTCGTTTCTTCCTGGGGCAAATGTTCTTTTCTTTTGCTTCACTAGCTTGACTCTAGGTCTCAAACAACCCTTTTGTTCCACAATATTCTTGTCAATTCCTTCAAGGTTGGTAGGTCTCCAAGCAAAGACTTTTAAATATTCTTGAAGTGAATTAATGAGCTTTCCTTTGACCTTTGAAGGTAAAAGTTCCCCTATTTATATTCCCTTCTTGGGGAATTCGGGGTTAACTAAAACTTTTTCTCCTTTGCTGGTCGCCTGGATTCTACACTTGTCATCTTGCTTTGGTAGGTCTATGAAATCAACCTGTGAGGTCGCTAATGAGGTTTCAGTGAGATAATATTCTGAGGTTACTTTTTTGTCTCCTTCCAAGGTAATCCAGCTGGCACCAATTTGGATTCTCATGAAGTAGAGGAGCTCTTTTTTTTTCCTAAAATGTTCTCTAATCACCATTTCAAAAATTTACACACCATTTCATGAGTATATCATTAGAGGAGTATGCAGAATAATAGATGCATAGACGGAAGCTTGCCATGGCATGGCCGACATGGACATGTTTAACAAGAATTCGTGAATTATTAAGCTTGATAATTAATTTCATGTTTCTCTTGGCGAGACTATAGAAAGAGAACGAAAAAGAAATCTGATCTGATTTTTTTTTTTCTTTATCTTGAAACATTTCATTAATTAATAAGAAACATTTTTATTATGATAATATATTTTTTAAATCTTAAAATTCACTAATAATGTTTTAATTTTTAAAATTTACATCTCACTAATATATTTATTATATATACTTATAGCAAGTTCTCAAATTTTCAAAAATTTCAATTTTTTCATTGATTCTAACATCTCATCGAATGTCACATCATATATGATTTTTTAAATTTTTTTATTAAAAAATTCAATAAATTATATAATAAATATTTTGAGATGAAAGAATTCATCTAATCTTTTCATTTTTCAAAAAATTAATTAAATAAATGAATTCACCTAATTTTCATATTCCTATATTGCTATAAATATTCTATTTTTAAAGGATATTTGATATACTTATAAGTCAAATCAGGGAGTGAATAGCCCTTAACCCTTATTATGTGCATTTGTTAAAGTTTAATGAAATAAAGCCTAATATAATGAAAATGAGATGGAAATACATAATTTTTTAGAAGTATTATTGATAAAATAAATAAATAAATAACATTATTTTGATATTATTAAGAAAAGTTAATGTGATAAAAATATATTATTATAAAAATATTAAAAAATTATTATTTTAATGTTTTGAGAAAATCCAATCTATTGCACGACAATCATGTTAGTTTATATATACATTACCACATCTAACTGTAGTGTAATCACAAAATAATTCAATAATTTCAAGTAATGAAATTGGTTGACGTGATTCCTAACAAAATAATAATAATAATAATGATAATAATAATAATTTCATCACCTTCAAAATACTTCTTAAACCTTCTTTATTAAGCAAAGAAAAGAATATTCCAAGGGATCCATCACTTGCTAAGTGGGATTATTTTTATTTTAGTTATTTGAAAATAAATGTCAACATTAATGTTTTTTTAATTGGATTGGATCGACTGATCCGACTGGTTGGACCCCGACCGATTCTCTTTCTGATCCGATTGGGAGTTGAAAATCGATTTGTACTAAAACGATACTTAATTGGATGAATCAATGAGAACCAACCTTTTGACAATTGAATTGGTCGAGTTAAGGTCTTAAACTATTGGGGTCAAATTAAAAAAGTCAAATAACTAGATTGAAAAAAAAACAAAAAAAAACAGTCTTAAACATGAGGAAATTAATCTTTGTTCAGAATTCAGATGGTTCTTCTTTCTTCTACTATTCTTCAGCGTTCAGAGTCCAGAGCAGACGACTCAGCTGAAACTGAAACTAAGTTCGAAAGAGAGAAAAAAAGAAAGAAAAACGCAACCCACCTCTCGCAGCAGATACCAAACGGGTTTGCCACTAGGACAAACCTCACTCAGTAAGAAAGAAAGAATTATAATTAACTGAATATTTGAGAAGGCAAAGGTCAAAAAGCGTGGTCAGCAGTTCTTTTTCTTTTTTTTCTTCTTCTGTTCCGAGTATCTTTTCTTTTTAATTTTTGGAGTTTTTAGGACAAAGGCAAAGGAACATTAGGACATGGTATAAACATCCAACATCTGCCGACTTCGGTAATGATATAACTAGGACAAACCTCACTCAGTAAGAAAGAAAGAATTATAATTAACTGAATATTTGAGAAGGCAAAGGTCAAAAAGCGTGGTCAGCAGTTCTTTTTCTTTTTTTTCTTCTTCTGTTCCGAGTATCTTTTCTTTTTAATTTTTGGAGTTTTTAGGACAAAGGCAAAGGAACATTAGGACATGGTATAAACATCCAACATCTGCCGACTTCGGTAATGATATAACTGAAGTGGAGATAATTTAAGTCAGCTGTTTGTACTACCGAGAAAGATTATTTACAATTTAATATCAAATTTAATTACTAATTAAGTGGTGAGGTAATCTTTTTCCTCTCTTTTTCATCAATGTAAATATATCTCTTTATAATAATAATAATAATAATAATAGTTTAATAAGTATTCCTCCATTTCATTCCAAGTTAATTTTTGGAGTTCATAATAGGAAAACAAGTTTCTATAAATAAAAGAAAATAAGAAAAATTTCTTATAAATAAAAGTTGCAAGTTTTTTGAATTTTTATCTAATTCTTGATGTTAATGAAAAATGAAAGTTCAATTTATAAATTCTTTATATGTTTATAGGTTTTTACTGTTAGTTAGTATGTATATATATATATATATATTATTAATTTGGAATAAATTATGTTATTTTGATATATTTTAGCTTATAAAATAAATAATTTTTAATTTTAAAATTAATCGATTCAATTGGGATTGAATCGTGCACTAGAAACTCTTTCAATTGGATGACCGATCCTATTCTAAAAACATCGGTTAGCACCAAAGAAGTGCTCCTTCCGTCCATCCAGAGTTGAATGTTTTAATTTGACTCATATGTATTTTTAAAAAAATATTTGACTTAGTTAATTTTAATGTTGCAATATAAATTTTCTTTAAAAAATTTATCTAAATGGGATATTCAATTTTGAATAATTTAAAATAGAAAAATAGAACATTCAATTTCGAGAAAATTGTATAGTTTATAAATATTAGTCAAATTTCTCTGCAGCAACGCGGAGCACCTTCCCCCACCATGCTTCCGGGTTGAGCTCTTACATATATGCTTATAAAAAACCCAGCTTCCAGCGCCACCGGAGGCAGCTTCCATTCATACTATATATACACGCAAAACGTCAAGAAATTACTCCTCTCTATGGAAAGCCAATTTGAAGTCGTCTTTTCCTCCGTAGCAACATATACTATGGGATGGGTCTTGACTTTTGAGATCACAGAGCACTGTACACATTAAGAGAAGAAAAAGAAGAGTAGGTAAACTAATGGAGATTTACACTCTGGTTCCCTTCTTCTTGCTTTTTAGTTATGTGAAAATAGATGTGAGCACCAAAGAAGTACTCCCTCTATTGATCTAGGGTTGAATATCTCAATTTGACTTATACGTATTTTTAAAAAAATATTTGATTTAGTTAATTTTAATATTGCAACGTATATTTTCTTAACAAAAATTTATTTAGATACGACTTTCAATTTTGGACAATTTAAAATAGAAAATAGAGCATTCAATTTCAGATCGAGGAAATTTATAGTTTATAAATGGCTTAAGTACCAATTTGGGCATTAAACTTGTACTTTTTTTCAATTTAACCATTGAACTTTTAATTGAGTCAATTTAACTAGTGAATGGTCAATTTGACCACAGGACTTCTAATTTTTCAAATTTAAGTTGAATTTTTTAAAAAAAATGTAAATTTAAAAGGTACAACTTTGGTTTTGAATAAAAAATTATATATAATACATTTATTTCATTCAAAATTTAATGTTCTTATTTTTTAAAGGTTGAATTAATTAAAATTTTATTAAAAAAACAACATTTTTAAGTAAAGAATAAGTTAAATTAAACTTTTTTTTTTAGAAAAACATTATAACAAAAGTTAAAATGATTCACAAATGGAATAGTCATAGGAATATTATGAACGTAATTTTACCTTTTAGTGAAATTAATAAAAAAAATTTCAAAATTTTTTTTAACTTAAATTAAAAATTTAGTGGTCAAATTGGCTATTCTCAAAAAGTAAAATGGTTAAATTGACTCAATTAAAAGTTTAGTAGTCAAATTCACCATTCTCATAAAGTAAAATAGTTAAATTGATTCGATTAGAAGTTAAGTGATTAAATTTAAAAAAAATAAATAAATTTAGTGATCAAATTAATATTTAAACCTTTTATAAATATTAGTCAAATTTTTCTACAACAACGCGGAGCACCGTTCCTCACCTTGTTGAACCGTCCCGGTTGAGCAGCCACATATATTATGCGTACACGCAAAACGTCAAGAAATTATTCCTATTTGTGGAAAGCCAATTTGAAGCCGTCATTCCCTCCGTAATAATATATACTATGGGATGGGTTTTCACTTTTGAGATCACAGAGCACAATACACACTAAGAGAAGAAAAAGAAGAGTAGGTAAACTAATGGAGATTTACACTCTGGTTTCCCTTCTTCTTGCTTTTCTTGGATGGGCTTCCTTTTATGTTCTCACTTGGACATGGAGCTTCAAGAGGAGGAGAGGCAGACTACCACCGGGGCCTTTTCCCTTGCCAGTAATTGGTAACATCCTTCAACTTGGCCAAAATCCAAATCAGTCCCTTGGCAAACTAGCCAAAACTTATGGCCCTTTGATGTCCCTCAAGCTAGGTAGCAGAACAACCATAGTTGTTTCATCTCATACTGCTGCAACAGAAGTATTACAAAAGAATGATCAGATTTTCTCAAGCCGAACTATCCCCAATGCAGCAGAAGCACACGATCACCACAAGTTCTCCATGGTTTGGTTGCCAACTTCAGGGCCATGGCGTACTCTCCGTAAGATAGCCAAAGAGCAAATGTTTACAACACAAATTCTTGATGCCAGCCAAGCCCTTCGCCAAGAAAAGCTTCAAGGATTAAGGGACCATTTGCTTCGTTGCAGCTCCCTCCAGCAAAGTGTCGATGTTGGTGAAGCTGCTTTTATTACATCTCTGAATTTGATATCAAAAACTCTGTTTTCCGTGGATTTTGCAACTTATGATACTAACTCATCTCAAGAACTCCAGGAGATAGTTTGGGGTATCATGGAAACAATTGGCACCCCAAATCTTGCGGATTACTTTCCACTCCTTAAGCTGATGGATCTACAAGGCATTTTACACCAGTCCAAGTTCCTTTTTGGTAAATTGTTTGATAAATTTGATGATGTCATTAAGGAGAGGCAACAAATTAGGAAAGGAAGTTCATCAAACCGTACTTGTTTAAAGAAAACTGATTTACTGGAAGCTCTCCTCGATCACAGGGAAAAGAATGAGTCCAACTTCAACCACGATCATATGAAGCATATGCTTCTGGTGAGTTTAGTGATTACCTGCATTAGCCTGGCTAGTGTCTAGTTCGGGTTCTGGTTTTGTTTTTGTGCCCATTAATAATGCGTTTCCTTGAAATCAAAATAGGTGTTTAATTTTGTGTTGTTGCCTTAATTACCGATTCATGAAATTTGATTTCCTTTTTGTAGGATATCTTTGTGGCTGGGGTTGACACAACTTCAGCCACAGTAGAATGGGCAATGGCGGAATTATTACGCAACCCCAAAAAGATGGCCAGAGCCCAAGCGGAACTTCATCAAGTCATAGGGAAGATAGAAGCAATTCAAGAATCCGATATTTCCAGGCTTCCTTATTTGCAGGCATTAGTTAAGGAAACCTTTCGGCTTCACCCAGTTGCTCCTTTACTGGTTCCTCACAAAGCTATTGCCGATGTAGAAATCAATGGTTACATAGTGCCCAAAAATGCACAAATACTAGTAAATGTGTGGGCTTCAGGTAGGGATCCTGGGACATGGACAGATCCTGAAATGTTTTCCCCAGAACGATTCTTGCATAGCGAGATTGACCCGAGAGGTCAGTATTTCGAGCTCATTCCATTTGGTGCGGGGAGGAGAATTTGTCCAGGACTACCTCTGGCTTATCGGATGGTGCATCTCATGCTGGCTGCTTTCATTCACAACTTTGATTGGAAGCTTTTAGAAGGGAAGAGACCAATAGATATTGACATGGACGAGAAATTTGGATTGTCCATCAAGAAGGCAGTGCCTCTTAATGCGGTTCCCAATAAACTGTGACGGCCTATCACTGTATTCCAGATTATGCAAGGCTAGGCATTTAAAGATTTTTTATCACCATAATTATAATATTTAATGGTCATGCTGATTTTTAATTTTCACAAATTACTACTCCCTCCGTTATTAAATATAAGTTATTTTAACTAATCTTTCTTGTCACTAATTATAAGTCATATGAGTTATTTTAATTATCTTTGCTTGTCACTAATTATAAATCATTGTTGTTAGTTAATTAACTTTTTTAAAGAGTTTTTCTATATTACCCTTGATCCATTATCATTTTTTCCCCCTATATGTTGCTGCTAGTTTGATTAACATATATATATGGGGGTATTTTAAGAAAAAAAATATTACTTTAATTTTTTCAAAATGACGATTAATGACTTATATTTATTGATAGGAGAATATCTTAATATCTTCTATCTCTTTTTGTGTTGATATTTGCAAGTGACAACTAATTAAGACAACAATTCTTCCTTTTTCTTTCTATTTTTTATACCCACCCGCTTCCTTGACCCTCATTATATCCTCTCAAGGATTAAAAGTGGCATCCTACATACCTTTATGGTGTCCTCTCAATCTCAAGTATTGTTCTTTATCATTAAGTTAGCAAGATTTTTATCTTTTAGATTTCTATCATAAGCAAAAAAAGGGTAGAAAGTTACACTTAAATATGTCTTTTAGTGTTTAAAGTCATTTTGAAAAATTAGTCAATTTCGTCCCTAAAATTTAGCCATAAAATCCGTTTCATCCTTAAAGATTCGTTTTTTTACCTTTATTATCCCAAAATATTTTCCGATCTACCATTATGGGTTTTCATTCATCTTTGCATTTAAGTGCCCGTTAGTCACGGGTAAAATAGACTTTTAACATGGGATTAGCCAATTTCACCCTTCAAGTTTTACTCTAAATTAAATCAATTTCATCCTTAAAGATTTTCTTTCCTAACTTTATTGTCTCAAAACATTTTACAATCTATCATTATGAAGTCTCTATCCATTCTAACCGTTATTTTGTGAATACCAAAACAACAAGCCGTTAGTCATATGTAAAAAATACATTTAACTTATTTCCCCCAAAACCAGACTCATATTTAGTCATTTAACCCATTTAGACATTTCATCAAATACTGAGAATATACAAATCATACTGGAATTTAGATGAGAGTATCAAGACTCGACCATTTATCAACAATCTCCACAAGAGCAACTTCCATATTTGAAGTGTAGTATCTGTTTTTATCAGTTTAATATCTAATACGTGAACCATTAGTTCACATGATATTAACTCAACTTTTTTAGGGAAAGGGAACCATAAAAAAAAAAATAATAAAAGAAAAAATTCTTTATCCACTATTCATCAAATGACCTTGAGCGTATCATGACAATTGTAACAAATATGAAGATTTATGATACTTGAATTATACTCTAATCTATTATATGAATCAATTTAAAGGAGGTGGCTAACAGTTCACTGTGTCCAATGGGAGCGTATTAACACTCTTCATCAACATCATGGAGGCCAAAATTTGATATCATCCTAGAACCTTCATGTTCTTCTATTTCATTCATCTACCTCTATAACTCTATATGTATATACATTCGAACCGTGAGTGAAATTTATCTATTGTCTTAGAAACATAAATCTTTTTTTTTAACTCAATCCAATTATAAGTTCTTTTTTATTTCAGATTCATATCTTAAACTGTTTCTTTCAATTTATTCATCATGTCCCATTTTTCATGATGTGCATACCAATTTGAGAGTAAAACATAACTTTCTACATTAAGAGGTTCTAAATCACAAAGTTGTTCAATGATTCTCTTACTCTCATATACATTTCGATGTATCCTGTACCTATCTAATAGTGCTCTTAGCACTTCCCCATATTGTGAAAATTTTCTTTCAGCAATGAATGTTTCTGCCTTGCTAAAGAGTCCAACAAAATCTGCAAGGGCATCCATGAGTGCAAAATGTGTTATTTGGAGACCTTCTGGAGTTAAGGATGTACCTACCATTGGCAATCATATAAGGAGAATAACAAGGATGACAAATTTAGTTGGTTATTGGATATTGTTGATGTATTCAATGCTAAGAAAGTGTTTGATAAAATGTTCAAATGATTAAACATCAAAAGGTGATTTAGGAAACAAGTTAAAGGTTTTGTTTTTCCTCTGACTAATGGCATGTCATTTTGAAAATCGGTAAGTAATGATTAGAATGGATGGAAACCCCATAATGGTAGATTATAAAATGTTTTGGGAAAATAAAGATAGGAATGAAAATTTAAGGATAAAATTTCATTTTAGGATCAAACTTTAAGGATAAAATGGACTAATTTTCTCATATTAGAAATCTATTTTACCCCTGACTAGCAGACACTTAATGACAAGGATGGACGGAGACCTAATTTTCTTCGCACTCCTTCAATGGTCAATGGGAGAGACTTTGCTGCCGTTGTTGATTCTTGACTTGCTTGTGGAAGCTCTCGTTCATTCAAGTGAGGACAAACACTAATTCAAATCTATATGTTGACAAAAACCTTATCCTTTTGCTGTTTTGCATTCCCATAACTTTTCTTGGCAGAGTGGGTACCAAGTGCAGGACGTCCGATAAACTGAAATTATTTAAGGAATACACGGCTCATTAACTTGCAACACCTTTTTTTTTTATTATTATTATTAAGTTGAATCATTCAGAAATCACAAATCGGTCTATTTAAGTACTACTAAAATTATTCAATCCTTCAAAGATTTGACCATTTTGCATATTTTAACACTCAATCTAATACTTCCTCCATCACTAAATATAAGTCACTAAACGTCGTTTTACAAAAATTGATATAAAACATGTGTCCGAGATATTTCTAAGGGAGTTGCCCGATGCCAACCCGTTGAAAATCAAATTGTTGTCAGATGCCAGCCCCATCATGTTTCTGATAGCGAACTATCCAGATCTGAAGAAGAGGTTGAAGACACATCGAGAGGAGGCCGACAGAGACAGAATCAATGGTACAATGACTACTGTCTAAAAGTGGATATGCCCTCTTTTAGCTGTAATCTTCCTATTGAGGAATTCTTAAATTGGATTTTTTAAGTCGAGAGATTTTTAAATATGATGGATGTGCTTGAATCGAAATAAGTAAAAATGGTTGCGTATAAATTGAAGAGTGGTGCTACAGTTTGGTGAGATCAATTGCAGGCCAAAAGACGGAGGTAGAGAAAGGATTATGTGCGAACTTGCAGCAGAATGAAACAAGGAATGATGGATAGATTTTTACCCCAGGATTATGAGCAACATTTATTTCATGCCTATCAGAATTGCAGGCGGTGTCAAAAATCGTGTATGATTACATGGCTGAATTTAATCAGTTAGCTGATCACATCAATCTGAATGAGTCGAAAGGGCAGTGAGTTGGTAGATATCTCGATGGGTTGTGACCCTCTATTTGAGATCAGATTGGACTGCAGATATTATGGGACGTGGATGAAGCCCATAATATGGCATTGAAAGCAGAGTAGAAGGAGCGCAAGCCGATTTATTCCAGGTACTGCCTTGGTGCCAATGAGCCGTCTAGCTCGGCTCAAGAAAAAGGAAAAGCCACCCAAGCTGTAGTTCCTGCCGTTCAAACGAAGAGTACAACTGCTGAGGGGCCAAGGATCAGAAGGGGTGCTCAAGCAAGTGGCGCCAACAAAACTGCCCCTAAGCTTCCCAACCCATATGCCTGGCCCACATAGGGCAAGTGCTTTAGGTGTGGCAAACAATGTCACTGTTCCAACGAATGCCCCGACCGAAATCTACACTTAGTGACGGAAGAAGGAGACGAGGTTGAGGGGTTTGTGGAAGATTGGCAAATGGGATACGATGGGGTTGATTTTGTTGAGGAGGAAGGAGAGAAGGTGAATTAAGTGGTGCAGCGATTGCTATTCGCACCAAAGATGGAAGACAACACCCAACACTACAATATCTTTCTATCAAACTGCTCGATTAACTAGAAAGTTTGTGACTTGATAGTGGATAGTGGAAGTTGTGAAAATTTTGTGGCGAGGCTGCTGATGGAGCATCTAAAGTTGCCAACGGAACCCCATCCTGCTCCTTATAGCATAGGCTCGATCAAATTTGACCCAAAGTAAGGGGAACATAAGTT
Organism: Parsonsia alboflavescens; assembly: GCA_028571225.1. NCBI lineage: Eukaryota > Viridiplantae > Streptophyta > Magnoliopsida > Gentianales > Apocynaceae > Parsonsia > Parsonsia alboflavescens. The sequence continues at coordinate 821 of JAOXNR010039611.1, read as the reverse complement.
TGTAAGCTTCCTATTTCAATTGGGAAATTTTATAGATCTAATGTTACTTGAGATGTTATTGATATGGATACTAGCCATGTCTTATTGGGTAGGCCGTGGCAGTATGATGCAGATGTGATGTATAAAGGTTGTGAAAATGTCTATTATTTTAATTGGCAGGGTTATAAAATTGTTATGCAACCTATTGAGCGAAAGGAGTCTGTAAGATCGCCACAAGAAGAGGGGTCATTGTTTCTAACCATTGTTAGTTGTGAAGATGAGTTTGTAACAGATTTCAAGGAGTCTAAGCAGGTTTATGCCATGGTTGTGAAGGCGTTAGTAGTAACACAATAGATAAGGGAACTGATTACATGAGACGAAGTCGGCGATAATAATGGAGACGAAGTCGGCAACAGATTTGAAGCAGAGCACTGTGGGTTCATGAGTGGTGACTACTGATACTGGATTTGACTCCTGAGGGCTGGACTAAGAGTGAGAAAGAGAGATTCGAGACACGAACTAGAGAGATAACCAAATGGTGGCAGGCTGGAGAGTGACCTAGAGGTGGGGGGGGGGGGGGGATTGGAGAGGAGAGTGACCGAGTGGTGGTGTAGCAGTGGGTGGGTGGCGAGCTGGAGACTGGAGAGTGAAGAAGAAAAGAAAAGAGTGGTTGTGTAGCTTTGCTGTGTGTAACTTACAGAAAAGAAAAAGAAATGAAGAAGAAAACTTAGAACTTAGAAGTCAATAGTCACTAGTCAGACTCAGACAACGAGAGACACCCCCAAACCCTCTAGGAAATTTCTCATTATAAAGTGTATATATATATATATATATATATATAT
>JAOXNR010039590.1:0-20318 GCA_028571225.1 Parsonsia alboflavescens | reverse complement strand
GAAATTATAAAACAACCCGTACATTAAATGAAGGTATAGGTTGTTGGTTTAATAAAGGTATGGGTTGTTTTCCACAATGGCACATGAATCGCTCCAGTTTCTCCCTGAAAACAAATCTGTAACTTCCACAACCTTTACTCTTGTCCTGAAAACACTCCACACTCTCCAACAAAGGCCATATCTCTCTTTATAGTCCTGCAAGCTTTAATGTTCGCCCACCACCTTTACATTCCCGTGAGATTTAGTGTGCCAAACAACTTTACCGCACTTCATTTTAGAAGCTTTCATCCATTGCAGTGTTTTTTGTTGGTTCCGCAAGCTTTGATTTCCGTTGATTTTGTCACTACTTTACTATATGAGTTGGGATATCCAAGCTTCAAATTTATAAAACTTTCGTCCACTGCAATTTCTTTTGATGGTTCCTCAAGGTTCAAATTCCTTTGATTCTATCACATTTCACCCAGAAAACCTAGAAAGGTACATCTTTCATCTTCTTTACATGTAAAGCTTCGAATTTTTTTCACTAATAAAAGATGTTAGATTTAAGTGATTTTTAATAGAAAAGATTCGATTTATTTTTACTTCTTCATTGTGATAACGTTTTTTTTGTTTAAAGGTTGAAGCTTTACAACTAATTTCCTAAAAGATGTCAAATATATTTGAAGTCAGGGTGTTTTGCTACTATATGAATTGTTTTGAGATGGTGTACGAGTTCTTACATGTCATACATGATATTTATATATAATCTGGATTGTATCTTGTCTTGTACTGGTTATTTCCTACCTGCACAAGTTGTGTATGCCATCTCAACTAGATATGTATCATATAGGTTATGTTCCTACTTGTACGGGTTATTTTTTGTTAAGTGTACAAGTTGTTTTCTCTCCATGTATGGGTTTTTTGGATACCGTACACTAGTTGAGTATGGCAAATATATTAATTACATAACACATGGTTTTTTTCCCTAAATGTAGGGGTTGTTTTCTCTCCATGTATGGGTTGTTAGGATACCTTGCATTAATTGAGTATGGCAAATCCGTTAATTACATAACACATGGTTAGTTTATTCCTAAATGTACTTGTTGTTTTTGTTACATGTACGGGGTTGTAACAAAAATACCTTGCACTGGTTGAGTATGGTAAATCTGTTAATTACATAACATATGGTTTGCTTTTTCCTAAATGTACGGGTTGTTTTTTATTAAATGGACAGGTTGTTTTCTCTCCATGTACGGGTTGTGTTCTAACTTGCATAAGTTGTTTTCCCAAGGGTATGGGTTATTTATCCTATTCATGATGCAAATTTATTTTGCTAGATGGAGCGATATCTTGTGCACAGTAACGAAGAATGGGGAGTTAATATTTCTATAAACCCTGACCGAATAACAAAGTAGTTCTCAGGAAAGATATAACGGACTCCATGAAAACAATCCATCCAGTTGGTGAACTATCAACCCTGCAAAAGACAAGCATGGGACATTTAATAGCATTTGATAATCGCAATCACGTTGCTAGCAACATCTTCCACTAGACAATAAGTAGGAGAGTGGTGCTACCTAATACACCCCGCAATGAGTTGTGGTTCCTCATTGGGGAAAGGACAGCCAAGTTTGGTAAAAGGGAGTTCTGCCTGGTTTTCAGCTTGAAATTTGGCAAGATAGCAATGTCCATCACAAACAAATGCATCCAAGGTACTAACCCGAGGCACAAGAGATACTTGCCTACCAAAGAGAATGTTACAGTCTAGGATACATGGGACCTCTTCTTCAACGGCTTTCATTCAGGATGGAAGAATGAAAAAGTCAAAAAAGGGGATGCTATGATGCTGGCCCTGGTGCTCATTTATCACATATCACTAATGGGTTGCACCCTGAACCACAACATACAAAAATGGGCACTTGATCGAGTAAATGATGCAGCTAGGTGGGATGCATTTCCATAAGGTGGCCTATTGCACCAGATGTTGATATACTGGATGGATAAAGATTGGCAATCTCCAGTGAGCATAAGTGCAAAGGAAAGGAAGAAATGGTGGGAGAATTGTTAGACACCCTATGCATGGATATATACATATATGGGCCCTACAAGCAAAGTGTAGTTGTTGCAGGTTGTTTAATGGGGTGTGAGGGTTGTGTAGTGTGTATGTGCTGATTGTTTAGTGGTTTGTTTTATATTGAAACTAATATGATGGTTTTTAATTCAGTTTTGGGCATTGGAGGCAATTTCAACTTGATTAAGTTTGCTAAAATTGCAGTCGTTCCAACTGATCTAGTTCGATGTCCAAGGATGTTCAAGTTCCTATGTACTACCAAAAAACAATATTTGAATAGGGAATTTAATACAATGGAAACCAAAACATTCGCTTCTTGTGGGATTCTAAACAACTCACACATACACATTAAGCAACCCGCCTAATTTGACATCATTTGTGTCATTGCGACTGGTTGCGGATGTAAATCTAGAGGCAACTGAAGAGGAGATGGCCAGGGATTACTATGTTAGGGTAAATAAGGATGACGATGTCAATGAAAAAGTCTATTTACCTTATGATCCATGGATGAGTGGTCATGTTGAAAAAAATTCCTATAGGCCAAGCTCTAGTAATTGCTCCAGAGCCAATCATGGTGGAAGACCCAATGAGGGAGGAAGAGGCAGAAATGAAAGAGGACACAAAATCTGAGCAAGAGGCAAGCATGGAGGAAGACACAAGCACGAAGGAAGAGAAAAGAGAAGGTGATGCCTTCCTCTGCACAGCTGCAGAGGAGGATCTTAGTTTAGGGGAGTCAGAGGATCTATTGAGATCAAGTTCCTCGTTTGAAACTCCTCCCCTCCCCCAGTAAAAAAACAAAAAGTTTCTATCGAGAACCCACAACCCCACCAGCCAAGTGGGAAATTTTTTTAAGACTTAGTGGAGGAGAGGATCAGGAATTTTGAGGAGGAATAGAGAGTGAAGAGAGGAGGTTTTGAATGAATTGGCGGAGATTTGGAAAAAACAAGATGCTTTTATGAAAATTTTGTCAGCAATTTGAACTAAGGAACCAGAGAAGGAAGAAAATGACAAAGAGGGAAAAAAAAGAACTGAGAAATGGGAAAAAGGAATGGAGGAAGAAAAATGAAGGAACAAAGGAGGAGAAAAAAGGAATGGAGGAAGAAAATGAAAGAACTGAGGAAGAGAAAAAAGGAACCGAGGAAGAAAAAGAAGTAACTGAGGAAGGGAAAAAGAAACTAAGGAAAAAAAAGAATTAACTGGGGAAGAGAAAAAAGAAATGGCTTTAGAAAAAAACAAAGAAACTATGGAGAAGGAACAATTGGATGAGAAGAGGAAAAAACATATGGGAAATGAGTTTGTAGTTGGGGAGTTTGACCCACTGCAATCAATAAGGACACTATCTCCCACAAGGAAGACCCAAGAGGACCAAGACACTTCACAAATAGAGCTCCCAGTGTATCGTGCAAGGGACATAAGTGTGTGGCTTAAGAGTGTTTACACTAATCCCTTCAAGTCGGCAACCAAAGAGATAGAGACCGCCTACAATAGTTTGCAGGAGGAGTACAAAAAATTCAAAGTCAAGCTAAATGCTTGTACGATACTACCTCCGAACATGTTTATATACTATATTCAACCTCTCTGTTTGTTCTTGTACATGGTTTTTTTTTTTTGTTCTTATACTGGTGGTTTTTTGTTGTTATACAGATGGTTTTTTTTGCCCTTATTTGGGATGTTTTTTGTTGTTATACGGCTGGTTTCTTTGTTCTTATACGAGTTGTCCTATTAACTTGTATGGGTTGTTTTATGTTATTTGTAGTTTGAAGCTGCCAAATTTGTTATAACTTGTTGATGTCAGATTTTTTACAATGCTAGAGGTTGAGAAGCAATGGATGGGGAATGAATGTCTAGACACCGCCCTTGGTTTCCTAAATCAACAAACCCTGAAGAGTCAAGTCACTTTCGTTGACATGCAATTCTTCGCGAGTTAATTTGAGTTCTTAGCTCCTCTGTTAATTATCATGACTTATGCTAATGGTTGTGATTTCATTGTATAGAATACGTTCAAAGAATAGTGGTCAACATGAAGAAAAAGCCATGGGATGCTAACTTCGATGCATCCAATATACAGTTTGAGAATATCTTGTTTAAGTACTTGGATGGCTTAAAACCAATAGGTGGTATGAAACCTTGGAACAAAGTTGATAAAGTAGTTTCACCCATCTACCTTGAAACAATCCAACATTGGGCAGTGCTTGTGATCAAACCCCTAAAGATGAAGGCTTCCCTAGTAGACTCCCTCTGGGCAAGGCATACAAAATGCCATACCAGGTAGGAGGAGTTTAAGCCATTGAGTATCACTATAAGCCATCTATTCGATTGATGGGGACTCTAGAAGAAGGCAAGCAAGAGGCAGAAGAGGGCTAAGCGACCTGAGAGTTGGAAGGAAGGATTGCAAGTTGCACTCAATCCAGGCACACTAACACAATCTGATGGGAACAACTGTGGTGCATGGAGTATCACTGCCATGCAATACGTTCTTTATGGCATGCCATCAAGCCTTAAGGTTATTAAGATTGATGGCCTACAACTGGACTTTGCCCATAAATTCTTTTCAATTGGAATACCTGAAAAGTGAATATTTGTATTTAAGTAACTTAAATTGTTATGACAAGTTTGAAGTAAATGGAAAAAGTTAAAGTTTCCAAAACAACCCAGACAAGTTTCCAAAACATCTCGTTCATCGATTTAAAAAAAATAATGGGTCCAGTTTAAATAAACGAGACGTAACACCCAGTAAACAACCCAGATAAGTTTCCAAAACAACCTGTTCATCCTTTAAAAAAACTAATGGGCCCAGTCTCAACAAACGAGAAGTAACACCAAGTAAGCAACTGAAACATGTTATCAAAACAACTTGTTCTTCCCTTAAAAAAACTAATTTGACAAGTTTAAACAAATGAGACATAACACCAAGAAAACAACTAGGACAAAATCCAATAAAATCGGGACTATACAATTGTATTTTACAAATAAGATAATGAGTAAGTGTGAGTTTTTCATTCAATGGTAAATTCTTGCTTTTCCTGTTCAGGTTGCATGTTTGAATCTGCTATGGTATGTCTTTGTGGGCAACGGTCCACATTGAACCACAAAAGTTCCAACGATTCCTGTCAAAGGTTATAACCCTCCATTCGATGCAAACGGTCTTAAACATGTTTGTTTGTTATGACCAATCACATAACATAATGTACATTGTCACCTTCTCTGGAATTCAACTGTGGAATCAATCTCCTGATTTGAGGTCTACCGACCTGGGCTCTACATAATGGTGGTAAAACAATTGTGCCCTTAAAAGTTTGTGGCACATTCCAGTCAGATTTGTGTGGCATGGGTCTAATTCAACCAGAATATGATGCAACCCAAGAATCCCTCATGTACTGCATGTCAGTGGACTTGGGAACACTATTATTAGCATCGAACATCTTATGAAAACATGCAAAAACAACCCTTAATAAATCAGGAAAACAACTTCCAGTGCATAAATCAAGAAAACAACTCATGGATCTAGTAAAAAAAACCCGTGCATCAAGTGAAACAATCCATGCTTCAAGAAGGAAAACAACCTATGCATCGAGTAAAACAACTCATGCATCAAGTAAAACAACTCGTGCGACAACGAAGACAACCCAAAACCAGCTCATAACATACCTTAAGGCCGCCAACCCATGTCTGCATGGAAGACCAAGTAACTGAAACTTTCCACAAGTGCATGTGCGATTTAAGAAGTCAATTGTGCCATTCTTGTCATTTTCAAGGCTACAGGCTTCCACCATATCAAGGACCATTTTATTGTAGTGCTTATCTAATGCAGTGTTAAGAGAGCTTGCTTCACAATGTAGTTCTTAAAACCATCTCATGCATCGGTTTCGGATGAACTCAACCATAATTGTAATCTGCATTTTCCGTGCCTCCACCAGCATTGAGTTCATTGACTCAACAATATTTGACGTCATGCACATGTACCAATTAACTGGAGCCTTCACCCGCACCCATCTCTCTTTTTGATTAGCCAATTATGTGTGCCCTTGTTTTCTTGTCCGATCCTTGCCATGGCTCTTGTGTAATCGACCACTTTGTACTAGTTGGAAGCTTTGGTGAATAGACCAATTATCAGGGGGTTTGGGAATGACAACTTAAACCAGTTCTTGATAGAAGCACAAGCCATGTACCGCCCGATTACACCACACATGCAACAATGCCCTCTTGATGCTTAGGTTGTCATCAAAAACAAAGATCAACCCAACAAGGTATCCAATCGTGCCTCTGATTTTGTTAAGGAACCAGGACCAAGAATTGAAATCCTCGACATGGGCAATGCCGAATGGCAATGGATAGATCTACTCACCAAAGAATAGCTAATGTAGAACATCTATATGCAGGAAAACAACCACCCAGACAAGTAGAACAAACAACCTGTGCATGCGATTAAACAACCAGATAAGTAGAACAGGTACATGCAAAAAGAACACCTCACAAAAATATGACACACTTCACAAAAACAGAATAAATAATCCATACATGTGAATAAACAACCTAAACAAGTAGAACAGGTGCATGCAAGAAAAATAATCCATACCTCAGAATAAACAATCCAGACATGTAGAACAGGTACATGCAAGAAAAACACCACAAACAAATAGAACTAACAGCCCATACATGTTACCAAAACAACGCACACATTCGATAGTTTAACCTGTTCATTTATGTCTTTACAGGCTGCTATCAACTACATACCCCTAAGCCTTCACTTCAGATGTGTAGCATTAATATAAATCATCGGTCTAATATATTGCTGAAATCCCTTCAATCCAGCATCATATGACCATAAACAATATTGAAAATGATATTGATCATCAGTTTAGACATTAGCTAATGTTTCCAGATTCTTTGTGACCAATATGTGAAAGTACTAAGGTAGGAGTTGCATATCATGCTCGAATATGCACAATCAAAACCAAGCTCATCTTTCATGATGCTCATCACATCCTGAGGTGGTGTATTGCTTACACTGATTCCCTTGCATTCTTTAGGACAAATACCTTCTTATTACTTGAGAGCTGGCCTTTTTATGCCTCATATTTGTCTCATCTCGCTGGTATGTGTGACCTTTCACGAACTTACCAACTTGCCTATAATCGCCTTCTGCCTTCAGCTTCCTCCCACAAAAAATAAAATCACAATGTTCACCCATGCAGTGCAAAACATAACACAAAAGACTAGATCTCATTAGCTTTAGGCCGAAGTTCTCCTTTAAAGCATACATCTCTACTTCAAACTTCATTTCCTCCTTACTTTTAAAGATTTTTCCCTTACATAGGTGATCAAGTTGCAAAAAAGTTTCTTCCACCGAAACTTCCTTCAAGCATTTGGAATCGTTGGAAGGGATGAATCACTGTCTTACCGGACTAGTTATACAGTCGTCCTCGTCATCATTGTTCTCATGTGGGTTGTTTCCAAACAAGTTGTTCTCATACGGGTTGTTCCCATATGGATTTCAATCTCGCATGTTAAAGTCCAAGTTGTTTCCATCTGGATTGTTGTCATCTGGGTTGCTATTAGGCGTGTCACTGATGTTACCTAACACGTCAAGGACAAGTTCAATGCTTTCATCAATCTGGCTTGTTCCAATTACATTAGCACTTGGTCGGGATGCTACAAAAGTCACATTACATGTGCTGAATAGGTAACTTGTTGATACAAACACCTGAACAACTGATTCACACAATCTGAGTATCCTTGCAAGATGCGCATCATTGTTAATGAGGACCGGGGACATGATGCCCTTCTCATTTTTTAACAATTGAAAACGAAGTTGTATCTCTTTTCCATTGCATTCCATTCCAAGACAAACTTTCTCTATCTTCAACAGACCGAGATAGGTCAAGTCAAATCCAACATCCCTTAGTTGGATCAGTGAACCCGAGGCCTTGGTAGTACAATTGTTATTGTACTGAATATTCTTCTAGTGAGTATTCATTGTGATTCAATGGTAATAGATCTAGCTAACTAGGGATGGTAGTTGTTGTTGAGTAAGGTGATAGTACATGAGACCTAGGCTTCATAGTGGGTGTTACATAAAAGGGCAAATGTGTCATTACACCTGTAGGTCAAAGACTAAGGGTTGAGATTTATGTTAACAAGCCTTTTGTTTCTACAGTAATGTATCATGGAGTATATCATCTTCTTATGGTGATAATAGGAGGAGTTTATAATGACTAAGTTAATTACTACTATGTAGCAAGGGTATTTTGGTCATTTTATAGAGCTATGAACGTTGTGTCTTAAGGTCCCTAATCTAGCCCTATTGAGCATGAATGATTTTATGTCATTCTTAAATAGGAGATTGGAGAAGGAATTAATTTCATTCCATATAGCATTAATAATTAATTGAGCATTGAATTAGTCCTTGAAATTAATTGTTTGGGTTTGAATAAAATTAACTAGTTATTTTATTTAGTGTTGTAATTAATTTGGACTTAAGTCCTTAAGATTAATTACTATTGGGTTTGAATAAAATAATGGAGTGACTAGTTATTTTATTTAGTCTTATAATTAATTTAGGCTTAGGTCCATAAGATTAATTATTGTTGTGCTAGAATAAAATAATGAAATGGATATTTATTTTTATTAGTCTTATAATTATTTTGCACTTAGGTCCATGAGATTAATTATTTCATGGGCTAAGAATAAAAATAAATATTATGTTTCTAACTAAAGGACCAGAATAATTATATTGGATCCATGATTGAATGAATTATTATTGGACCTTTAATTAAATAACCGGATTGTTGGGCTTGTGACCCATATTTCTAATTTAGTTATTTTAAAGAATTATTTATAAATCCTGTAATAACTAGAATAGGTAGGAATCATTCCTAAACCCTAGAAAAAATAACAATAGACATAATTTCTCTCTCTAAAGAAAAATTATAGTGAGTTTGTTTTTCCTCCACTCCACTCATAGAAATTCTCTGATCTTCTATTCTCCTTTTTATTCACCCAAACAGATAGGGAATAGATTAGAAGACTTTTTGCATAATAGATTAAGATGTCTAGACCCATTCCGCTTGACAAGATCTTTGCAAACATCATCAAAAAGGTATTGCTCTCATCTCTCATGTGAGAAAATTTTTAAATCCTAGGACATTGGATATCGTTTCCTCGTGGATTCGAGATCCAGGTTCCTTCACCAGTAACACCCGAGAGTAACAACCTATACAGTACGGTGACAACCAACAAAAAACCTATGTGACCATTTTTGAAATCCCATGCACTACCACGAACAACCTGTACAATCGAGTTTTGAGGGGAACACAAAAGATTTGAAGCCTGTATAGCCATAAAACAAAAAAAAAAGAAAAATTTTGAAACCCTAGTAACACCCATCACGAATTCAAACAACCCAAATCACCATCCTAAACACAAACCGGTAATAAAATATACCCATCAATTTTCATAGACCATAGAAACTGCACACAACCCTTCAAGAACACAAACAACCCATGCACTGCCCCAAAACAAATCATTCATACGAGTAAGTATGGTTAAAAAAAAAAAAATGAACCAAGGGGAAAACGAACGATTTGCTAGCTTATACAACCATGAGACAGGAAATATATCAAACCTTTACAAACCCTAGTTTCATTAAACATCTCAAAACACACAAAGTTCAAAACTTTCCAAATGAAAACGAACCTTTGCTACATGAAACTTTAACCTTTCCAAAGATTTGAGGTGGAAAGAATAGAAATTATTTTTTGTGAAGCTTCGGGCAGCAACATCCATCGAGGGGGTGGGGAGAGATGGCTTGGGCGCGGGTGATCTACTTTAGAGATATGCAGATTTTGAAAAGAGAAAGAAAGAAGATTTTTTGTTTTTAGCCAAGTGAGGGTAATGGGGTAATTTTACTTTCAAAAGTGATTATATTTTAAAAGATTAAAAAAGTGACAAAATTTTAAAATGTCTATCCAAAAATGGCTATTCCCCGCAATTTTCACTTATTTTTATTAGTCTTATAATTAATTTGGATTTCAATCCATGAGATTAATTATTGATGGGCTAAGAATAAAAATAAATAATGAGTTTTAGTTAAAGGGTCAAAATAATTATTTTGGATCCTTGATCCAATGAGTAATTATTAGACCTTTAATTAAATTAAAATGATTGTTAGGCTGTTGGGCTTTTCGCTCATAGGAAGCCCATATATCTTATTTAATTATTTTATAGGATTATTATTGATGGGTGAAACGGGCATGACCCAGTCTAGTCAATCCAAATGGGCCATAGAGTCCTATACCTTCAATACCTGAAAGTCAGGCTCAGAGAGTCAATGAGGACACGTGGGCAAGACCTATAGGTCATCAACCTCCGAAATGAGCTCGAGATGAGGTCTTGCCAAACCCCGACTTCGACCTGGCAAGTTCCGATCTGAATCATAAATCTTTCATGCTACAACCATCGGTGCGCGACCCTAGGCACTCTAAGGAGCCAATGATCACTTGAAGCGACCTCACTAGGAGAGATGTTCAAGATCTTCGACATCCATGGGAAGGTCGCGAAGTTGGTCTAAAGGTTGATTAGTGAGCTCATAGCTCTCACAGAGACGTGAATGGCAAGATCTCTCTTTCAGGGAAACTCCATGTTCTTGGGAGCAATTAGCAGGATTCAACTGAATCCCACAATTATCCTAACTGCCTACTATTACATAATAAGGAGCCTAATTCCGAGAGGTAACGGAATCTTTTCTCTATTGAAACAAAAACACACAATCAGTCTATGGACATCAAGAAAAAGGAAAATAGAAAAACTTAAGCATCGGAGCTCTTCCCTGGGCGACAGCCTATTTTGGTGATCTCTTTTTCTCATCTTCTCAGGGTGCTCCATCAGGATCTATGGGGTGACCCGATCTAACATCTTTTGGACCCCATCAATTATATATATCCTATAATAACTAGAAGTTTTTTTTTTTTTCAATTCTAAATCCAAGAAAAATAAAACAGACCTGATTTTTCTCTCTGTAGAAAAATTATAGTGTCTGTTTTTTAACCCCCCCCCCCCCCACCCCCACTCCACTCACAGATTCAATATCTTCTATTTCTCTTTCTGTTCACCCAAATAGAAAGGAAAAAGATTAGAAGATCTTAACTGCTAATGGATCAAGACGTCCAACTCAAACAAGATCTTGTAGTTTATTCCGCAAAAAGGTATCGTTCTCATTCAGTTTTATGTGAAAAGTTTTTTAAATCCTAGGATTTGGATATTGTTTATTTATGACCATTAAGAATTCTAATTTAAAATTTTTCTAAATCTCCCGAGTGGAGGCTTGAAAATCTGTAAAATTTAATTATTTTCTGTATTCTCCATTTTTTTTTTATTAGAAATTTCTGTTAAACCTCCTAATTTAGAGGTGTAGGAATTTTTTTTTTCTATTACTGTTTTATTTTTTTTTCGAGTTATTGGCCAATCCAATCCTCAAACTATACCCTTTTGGAACCTTTGGTCCCTAAAGTTTTTCTCTTTTTTTTGACCTGTTTAGACCTTAAACAATTTACATTTTGGCCATTTTGATCCTTTTAACCGAATTCTTCCCAAATTTCACCAGAATTTAGAATCATTTTGGCCAATCCAATCTATGAATGATATGCCCAAGCAAAATGAAGCCTATGGGGTATAGTTTTAGGACTGGATTGGCGTAAATGACTCTAAATTCTGGTGAAATTTGTGAAGAATTCGGTTAAAAGGACCAAAATGATCAAAACGTAAATTGTTTAAGGACTAAACAGGCCAAAAAAAAACTTTATGGATCAAAACTTCCAATAGGGCATAGTTTGATGACTAAATTGACCAATAACTCTTTTTTTTTTTCCAATAAAAGAATAGTTCTGTTACTTTTGGCTAACTGACGGAAGGTCACTAAGGCAAATGGAATCGGTTTTGAATTTGCCGGAATGTAGCAGCAGATCTGTATTTTGGTCTTCACCAAGGCAGTCAAATAGTCATCGAAATAGTCCTTGTCACTGGCATACAGAAGTTGATCATAATTGACTGTTGCCACAGCCCGAGGAGGCTGCTAGAGATTAAAATTCAAGTGCTTGATGGAAAAAGATGGACAGCGCAGATCTGCTGTCGGCTAGGGTAGGGTTTTGGTTATTTGAAAGAAGACCCAATTAGCCCATTTAAAATTTTCTAGTTTTTGGGTCTTAAGGTTTTATTAGCCCATTTAAAATTTTAAATTAAAGCTCTTTTGGACCAATGCTTTATTTATTTATTTAATGCTTTATATTTTGTGATATTGAAAGCATGAAATAAGTAGAAGTCATCCTTAGAAAAATAAATAAAATCACTTTTAATCAATTTGTGATTAATTGGTCACGTAGGATCAAAACTAGAAAAAGCATGAATTTAATTTTATGTTTTGTTTTAATTTTATTATGTGACATATATCATTCCTATGGGAAACCTAGATGAGGAATGTTCATGAAAAATAATTATTTTGATTTAGTTATGATAACTAAAAAATCCAGAAAATAATTATAAGAACGATAATTAAATTCTTTAGAGAGTGTATATAGTTATTTTTTGAAATTAGAAATAGCCTAAATAATTTTTTTTTTTTAAGTGCTTTATCCTTGACTTAATAAAATAAAATTATGGGCTATTATTTCTAAAAGTCATAACCTAAAATAAAAACTATTAAAAGAATTAATAAAATATAATATTTTATAAGATTGAAATAACTCTAGAAATTATACTTGTTTTAAAGTTATACTTGGAACATAGATATATAATTGAGTTATATTTTCTTAAGAAATAAAAACCAAAATTATATTTTATTATAAAAGTTCCTCAAATAAAAGATTGAGCGGGAGACGATACATGACATTGGACTAATGGCTTCCATTACTCATTTATGTTAATGGGTTGTGGTTTTCTCATGTCACCCTGGGAGTGACTCCTATAGAATGATTGTCATAAGAACCAAGAAATTAATAGACAAATTAAAAGCTAATTTCGATGATAGGTGGTGTTGTCGACTAGCCTATGTTGGAGGAATTAGCACAAGATTATCTTTAGTTCATCATGAGTTAGTGGCCAGCCTATGTTAGAACTTCTCCAGACTGATCAACTAAAAGATTTTAGTAAGTAATGTTTAAATACTCAACTTAGAAAAGCATTAGCCTACCTAAGTCGCTCTATTGCATTTTCTAAGTGGTGAATGTGGTCATTAGATATTGGTGAATTAGCTGCATAGATAAATGCTAAGCCGCTATATTATTGATTATAATGGGAGGAACAACTATAGTCTAAAATAATATGAAAAGAATAATGTGTTTATTTTTCACATTAAATTGCATGTTTTATATGTTTTATGTTTTTAAAAGGTAATTTAATTTTTACACTTTCAGAATAAATTTTGGTAGGATGTCTCTTTGTCCAATGGTCAATTTCTCTTAAGGAGAAAGTTAACTAGAGCCACTTATACGGACTAGAAAAGAGAATTGCTTAAGGTCATGAATGTGGAACAATGTAACTTCAACACCCACAGTCTCTTATCATACAAGAATATTATACTAAAGAACTAAAAGACTCCAATATGCTATGGAAAGATTTTAACAAAGAATTAGATTCTTGATATTAAATCTAACACCAAAACGGGAATTATGGGGGGGAAAATATAGAGCCTCAACTGTAATCAACTTCACTTGAAAGCTTTATTACAAGAAAGGGCGAATCAAGAATAAAACAACAATATTTTTGAGACATTAAAATAATCGAATTTATTGACTGAAAACTCAAAGCTTCATGAAAACAACAAAGTCTGCCGAAAATACAAACAAAAACAGCGATAAATAAACCCTGAACCGAAAATATGAAAATTTACAAAAAGACCCCAAAAGTTTATAAAAGGCCCAAAAGTCCACACAGATGACCCCAGATGGATAAAAAATGGCTTAGGTCATGCTGAGACCATGAGTATTGCTCCCTAGACCTTCCCGGATTGACCTAAAATTTGAGCCCATTCTGATGCTCCCATGACTTTTCAAGTTTTACGATTCAGCCCCAGAAACTTTTTCGAACTTCTCTGGATCATCTCCGATTTTCTTGAAACTTCTCCTGCAGCCTCTTGGACCTGCGTGGGCTCTCCCGAATATCTTCGTGGGCCAGCTCTGCATCATGCTCCCCCTCTTCAGAAGAGTTTGTCCTCAAACTCGGATTGTCCCCATAAAAACGAGATAGATGTTGTACGTTGACAACATTAGAAATGCACAGATCATCCGAAAGCTCAAGCCGATAAGCGTTGGTTCCCAGCTTCTAAAAAACTTGACAGGGGCCAATCTTTCGGTCTTTGAGTTTGTGATAGGTACCCAACGGAAATCTCTCCTTCGTGAATGTCACCCACACGAGATCTCCCACCTTGAATTGAACATCTCGTCGAGTCTGGTCTGCCTCTTCTTTGTAACCTAGATAATTTCGCTCCAAATTGGACTTCACCGCAGTGTGGACGGCTTGCAAATCCACAATGCACTCCTCCACATTCTTAGACACCGTCCCATCATTGGGAAGTGCTAGATCGATCGGACTCCTGGCATTCCTGCCATACACAATCTGAAAAGGAGAGTATTGAGGAGATCTGTTAATTGAACAATTAAATTCAAACTCAATCTTGGGAAGGAGAGAATCCCAAGTGCCGTAAGTCTTGATTTGAGCTCACAGCATATTGCCCCACGATCTGTTCACAACTTCAGTTTATCCATCTGTCTGAGGATGATATGGACTATTGAATTTTAAAGTCTTCCCCAATCTTTTCCGGAGTTCTCGCAAAAAATGACTCATGAATTTGGTATCCCTATCAGACAAAATAGTCCCAGGTAGACCAAATCGCCAAACCACCTCAATAAAGTATAGCTCCGCTATTCTGCTAGCATCCATGGTCGTTTTGCAAGGTACAAAAACGGCCATCTTACTGAATACTGTCAAATCATTTCTACGTTCTTCGCAATCCGAGAACAAAATCCATGGACACATCCGACCAAGGCTCTTCCGAAATTGGCAATGGAATGTATAAGCCATGATTATTGTTGCTGCCCTTTGATACTTGACAGATTCGGCATCTTCTTACATAATCCTGAACGTATTTATCAATCCCAGTCCAATAGAAAAGCTCCTTAATCAAACTAGCTGTCTTATCTTTCCCAAAATGCCCTTGAGCATGCAATTCCTGGGTAATCAATAGCCTTAGAGAAGTATCTGGAATACATAGAAAATTATGTCGGAAAAGATATCCCTCATGTAGTAAAAAATTGCTTCGGAGTTGTTGCTCGACATCTCGCACCACCAGTCCAAAATCAGTATTACTCCGCAAGTCCTCCCGTAGGCCCTCAAAGCCTAAAGTGACAATTTTCATCATGTTCAACAATGAATGTCGTCTACTCAAAGCTTCAGCCACCTTGTTCATAACTCCTGATTTGTGCTTAAGGGTAAAGGTGAATTCCTACAACATGGTGATCCACTTGGCATGACGGTCATGAAGCTTGTGCTGTCCTTGAAGGAACTTCAACGCCTAGTGGTCTGAATACAATACGAACTCCCGCTGAATGAGGAAATGTTGCCAATGTTGAAGTGCTCGAACAATGGGGTAAAACTCAATGTTATAAACCGAATAATTCAATTTCGTACCACCCAATTTCTCCCCAAAGAATGCCACTGGTCTTTCTTCCTGACTCAAAACTGCTCCAATCCCGACTTTGGAGGCATCACAATCTACCTCGAAAATCTTCCCAAAATCTGGCAAAGCTAAGACAGGAGCACTGGTAAACTTGTCTTTGATCTCCTCAAATGCTTGCTGAGCCTCCTCAGTCCACATAAACTCCTTGGCGTTGTAGAGGTCCGTCAATGGGGCCATAATAACACTGAAATTCTTGATGAATCGCCTGTAAAGACTAGCCAAGCCGTGGAATGATCTGACCTCGTGACATTTCGATGTTGAGGCCATTCTCGGACTACTTGAATCTTCGATTCCTTAGGAAATATCCCCTTGGCCGAAACCATGAATCCCAAAAATACAAGGCTATCTGTCATCCACTCACACTTCTTGAGATTTGCAAATAAACTATGCTTCCTTAGAGTTGTTAGAATCAATCGTAAATGTTGTATATGATCCTTATCTATCTGACTATACACCAGTATATCATCAAAATAAACAATGGCAAAGCTGTTCAAGAAAGGCCGAAGTACCTGATTCATGACCCTCATGAACGTGCTTGGTGCATTAGAGAGTCCAAATGGCATCACCGTCCACTCAAATAATCTGTCTGCCATTTTGAAAGCTGTCTTCCATTCGTCTCCCGGCTTGATCCTTATCTGATGATATCCGCTCTTCAAGTCAATTTTCGAAAACACCGTCGCCTCACTAAGTTGATCCAGCATGTCATCAAGTCTCGGAATTGGAAAACGATACTTGATGGTGATTCGATTTATTGCACGGCTGTCTAAGCACATCTTCCAACTTCCGTCCTTCTTGGGGACCAACAAAGCTGGTACGGCGCAAGGACTGACACTCTCCCGGATGTACCCTTTATCAAGCTGCTCGTTCACTTGGCGCCTCAATTCTTCATGCTGTTGTGGAGATAGGTGGTAATGCGCCTTGTTTGGTAGGACAACTCCCGGAACCAAGTCAATCTGGTGCTGAACATCACGCATTGGGGGTAATCCAGGTGGCAACTCCTCTAGTAGCAAGTCATCGAACTCCATCAAGACATCTTTCACCTTTTCCGAAATTTTCACCTCTTTTTTCTGCTCTGCCAATCCCGCCACCGTGGTTGAAACCAATGCAAAACAAACCTCGGCTTCACCAACCTCTGCCGCAAACTCCTTGCGGGGCACACAAAAAATAGCCTTGTTTCCTTCTGCAAAAGAATCCCGCATTGGTTGCAATACCACCTTCTTGCCTCCTCTGTTAATGGTATAGCAGTGCGTAACCCCGTCATATACCACCTTGTTGTCATACTGCCATGGTCGCCCTAGGAGTAGGTGTGCGGCATCCATTGTCACCACGTCACAGTAAATCACACAAGAATACTGCGGCCCAATCGAGAATTCTACCCTACATCTCTGATCTACCCGCACTTCTGTTTCTTTGCTCAACCAACCGAGTTTGTACGGCTCAATATGTGGCTCCGTCTTCAAATTTAGTTTCTTGATAGCTTCCTGTGAAATTACATTTTCAGAACTTCCTGTGTCTATGATAACTTTGCAGACTTTCCCTCCAATGGTACAATGGGTAGTGAAAATATTCCGACATTGCCAATCCTCATCAGCCCATGGAGCTAAACAAATTCGATGTAAAACCAAGCTCTCTCCTCTTACATCCTCTGGTGCCACGACGTACTCTTCCCCCTCTGCCATCTCAGCATCTTCGAACTCTCCGACATACTCATCTGCGATTCCTTCCTGGATCAACAATTGCGACTTTAGATGGGGACATACATAAGCATAATAACCCTTCTGTTGGCACCAGTGGCAGATGATATTTGCTTTGCTAATCGGTGGACGCATCTGCTGCTGCCCCGTTCCCTGGCTCGACTGCCCCGTTCCCTGGCTCAGCTGCCCTGAACTTCGTCCCCGTTGGGAAGGCGCATTGAAAACCTTTGATGAAGTAGAAGAAGACGCTGGGCTGTTTGCCGAATGTTACTCCCCAGCTGCTAGCTCGTGTCAAGCTCTCTTCCACCACTCTCGCCTTTGTCTGTACATCCGAAACGTTACTGAAAGAATGCACTTGCAGGGCGTCCTGGATGGCTGGTCGGAGGCCATGTAAATAGCGGGCTACCAGTTGCTCCTGTGTCTCACGGAGTTGATTTCGTGCTACCAGCCGGTAAAATTCCAACGTATATTCTTCTACACTTTTCATCCCTTGTGTCAGACTCTGTAAATTTTGAAACAAGATCTGACGATAATTGAATCTTAAAAACTCCTGCCGTATCTCTCTCTTTAGTTTGTTCCAATCATCCAAAACAGGCATCCCATCCAAATATCACTGATACGAAGAGATTGCCACCATGCTGCAGCTCTATCTTTGAATCTGATCGAGACTAGCCCTACCTTTTTTTCCTCTAGGACTTCTCTCAACCAGAACAATTCATCCACGGTGATCAACCAATCCAAAAATTCTTCCAGCGCCAAACTCTCGATAAATTGCGTAATCTCAAGTTTAATTCCTGAATCCCATCGCGACATGTGGTCGACCATAGCAGCCGCCCCTGGATTCCCATGACCGCCTCTCCCTACGCCGCCGCGTATTGCTGGCCTTCCCGCGGGTTGCTCAACGTTCTGCTCTGCTGGCGGATTCGCTACTGTCATCAGTTGCAGCATCTGATGAAGAATTTGCATCTACTGATCCTGACGCTCAATAAGCCGCTGCATCTCCTGTTCACGTTCTACTCGGCTGCTGCCCAATTCTTCCAAAATAGCGGCTATGGTTGGATCAACTCCTGACATCGTAGATCTCGGCTCTGATACCAGTTGACGCAAGACGGAAACTATGATGGGAAAAGTAGAACCTCAATTGTAATCAACTTCACTCGAAAGCCTTATTACAAGAAAGGGCGATTCAAGAATAAAACGATAATATTCTTGAGACACTATGATACTCGAATTTTATTGAATGAAAACTCAAAAGTTTCAAAAAAACATCCAAGTCTGCCAATAATCAAATAAAAACGCCAATAAATAAACCCTAAACCGAAAGTAGAAAAAATAACGAAAAGACCCCAAAAGTTTCTAAAAATTACCGAAAACTAGAAAAAGGTCCAAAAGTCCATCAAGATGACACTGAATGGCCAAAAAATGGCCTTGGTCATAGTCGTGAGTATTGCTCACTAGATCGTCCCGGATCGACCCGTCAAATTTGAGCCCATTCTGACGCTCCCACAACTTTTTAGTTTTTCCCATTCGGCCCCAAAAACTTTTCTGATCAACTTCGATTGCCTTGAAACTTCTCCTGCAGCCTCTTGGACCTGCGTGGGGCCTCCTGAATATCATCGTTTGCCAGCTCTGCGTCAAGATTCAACAAACCAAAGAATTCGTCATGCTTAAAATAGCCAAGAACATGTAAAGTGCCTTCTCAAAGGATATTATCATGGAATTCACAAGCTTTTTCACAAATTTCCAACTAACAATGATTTTCAATAAGCTTGGACTTTCTTCTCGCATCAACAATGAAATAGATTTGACACAAGATAATCAATTACTTAGAGTCAACAAGGAATAACCACATGATACCACAAAGATAGAAGTTTGAATCAAGGATGGTAACATCAAATATCCACAATAATCGATATCCAAGACAATCTTTGAAATTTCATTCATGTATATCCCAAGGCCTTGCTTAAACAAGTCATTCAAATATCTCAATTCATAAGAATATGATTCCAAGTTATTCCCATGACTATCAATTATCAACAATTCACAAATAGAATCCATCGGCTTGAATATATCATTTCCACCAAACAAAGAATAGTCCTGCTTATAAACCTCATCATCTATGACTTTTCTTGACACATCAAACACATAGTCACAAGTATATTCTTTCACAAGTGATTCCTTCACAAACTCAAAATTCATAAAAGTTGTCACTAAACTCAAAGGAAAGTATAAGACATGTTTTCTCTAACTAACCAATCATCTTGATCAAGAAATTTCACTGTAGCACCTTGCTTATGAACATCATAAGCATTTCTAAACACACAGTCATAGAAAGCAATCTTTCAAGTTCAAATTTCAAATAACTATCACCAAGTGTAGAGATAAGAATGTACCACTTAAACGTAGCATTCAGCGCCCTCTTGTCATTTTTCTCCTTCATCTTGTTTACTCCTTTAGAAACCTGAAAATTAGGAACAAGACAACTAGATAAGGAATGGTTGACTTGATTCCCTTGAATTATCGCTGGAATTTCAACATCCATCGATCCAAACCCAAGATCACTCATAATCTGAAATTTTGCCCAAGACTTCAAAATGAGATTCAAGCTAGTGACTAATGACCATGATTATCTTCCAATATGATCTATTAGTTTGGATTTCTTCAAATCAAATCAAATACCCTAGCCAAGCATTGATAAACCCTAAAGTTTTACTAAGAACCCTAGCAACTTTCGGTCAAATAACCCATTTGAATCCATTCGGAATTCAACAAAATTTCTGAAAAGTGTTTGTCAAGTTAATTGTTCTAATGCAATACAAATGATAGAATATTTATAGGCTCAGCCCCA